>LPNX010442283.1:137675-353778 GCA_001517045.1 Pseudotsuga menziesii
TTAAGTTTTTATCTTCAAATAGTTTGATCAAGGAATCAAACATCTTCGGTGTCTTTAGGGAAGACACTTGTGGTACAAGTTGATCCGTGATTGAATCAACAATGATCTTCTTGGCCTTGATCAAGTTCTTCTTATGTAAGGCTTTGAGCCTCATCTCCGTATGGAACTGGAACCTCTCTACTTATGTAGCTGTCCAATTCATTTTCTTTAGAGAGATCAAATACTTCCATGCTTGGAAGTTGTCAACTTTACCAAACTTATCATCAAGCTGATGTGATAGATCACTTTGAAATGAGAACCTCAAATGCAAATAGCAAAAGATTAGATCTTACCGATTTGAGGTGTCCGTCCTGCTTCCAGAGCTAGCTGATTTAGGGTTTGTCAGAGAAACCCTAATTTTCAAAATTTGGAATCTTTAAGATCTGATTGGATAGAAAGATAGATCTCTTCAAATGGAGTTGTCTAATGTACTCATTTTCTGAAAACAGTGGAGGGAAGCTCCTGGAACAAGAAGCCCTAGTTTTCCAATTTCTTCTGCAGGAATGCCTGTCACTGTTTCTGTGATATCTTCGAAATTACTGCTCCTATGTGTCTGAAATTTCGCACTGAGGTAACCTCGCATGTCCCTGATCCAACACCATAGGTTTCATCAATTGGGATTTATGATCATTTTCCCACGGTGACCTGTTACAGGACTGTTCAGAACAGCGAAGTTGTATGGCCTGCCACGTGTCACTGTTTCATCTTCTGGTTCTGAAATTAGGACCACAGAAAGTACAGTCCGTGCTCTTTCTGGAACATCTTCAGGAATTTAATTTGGACCTCTGTAGCCCACGCTATAGAAATTTTTCCCCAGGTGTCTTGTTTATGGATGAATTCTGGAGGAGGCTGGAACCCTAACTTTGACGGATCATATCTCCCAGAATATAGCAAATCTGAGGCTGAATTTTGGACACAGTTTACATCAGGATTTTATCTTCGTCCTCTGCAATTTTCAGCTCCTGAGCCTTCGCCAATCTTGGTATATAGCGAATGTACCAAAACGTAGCAGTTTTAGTATTTAGGGTTTTTCTAGCTCGGGGTCAAACTAGGGTTTGAC
Organism: Pseudotsuga menziesii; assembly: GCA_001517045.1. NCBI lineage: Eukaryota > Viridiplantae > Streptophyta > Pinopsida > Pinales > Pinaceae > Pseudotsuga > Pseudotsuga menziesii. Next base: position 138,775 of record LPNX010442283.1, read on the forward strand.
TTTCCCGGAGTTTCACCCAACCAAAAATCTTGATCCAGGTATCTAAACTTCGATTTTTATGAGAGAAATCCTATGCCAGGCTCACTCAAAAATTCCTCTTTAGTAAGAAGCCCTAATTTCCCGCACTGAAAACTGAAAATGCTCGGAATCGAATTCCACTTCGACAGAAAGATGCACCCTTCAATGGAGAGTCGGCCTAGCCTTCTTTTGTTGATTGATTGTGGAGAGAAAACCAAAAAGTAAGAAGCCCTAGCTTCTATAGCTTATGAAAGCTGTCCTATTCAGGTTAGCTCTGATACCATGTTGAATTTTCATATGCTTAGCTAAGACATCAGTATATCATTTCATTTTTCATAACAAAAGCATATAAACAGGATCACTGAAAGAAACAGCATCACAAGAACAACATAGATTTATCCTGGGAAAACCCTAAAGGGAAAAACCCAGCAAAAGTTTCCTCAATATAGATGCCCCAAAAAGGTAAAAAGGTAAAACCAACAAGGAGATCAAAAACCTGATCCTCCTCCTTCTCCAGCTACTTCTCTCCTCCACAAGTGCGCTACTCAAGTGAGTGTGTGTCTCAAATGAGGAGCACTACACCTCTATTTATATTCATCCGTTTACTTAAGTTAACTCATTTGACATGTAGGCTCGAGTTAAATCATGTAGGCTCGAGTTACACATGTAGGCTCAAGTAACCACACTGGGGTGCTAATGACCCACCTTTACAATTAGAGGGGACTACCTCATGACTCTTATTAGTTCTTCCGATTAGGAGCATCGGGGTACAATGTAATACAAGTGGTTCTCCCGGTAGGACCATCGGGGACCACAAAAAAATACATATAGAATATTCTTCAAAGTTACAATATTTCAACACCCGTGGAGGCGTGGACCTGGGCTAGGACCTATTGCAGAAGATAGGGACATAATATGTCTCTTGGAAACACATGAACATGAAGGGTGCAAGACACCCCTTTTTGAAAAAAAATATATGAAGTTGGCAATGTGGAACAAGACAGCAGAGAATGGAAAAGCTCACGGAGGTATCATGGTCTTAGTGAAGAAAAAGATAGATCGTTGCATTCAACTAGAAAAGGAAGACTCAAATAAACAATTTATATGGTTTAAAATATCAGAAAATGGAAATGTCATCAGAATTGCAGCATACTACTTCACCCCACAAGTTTCAAAAATTTACAAAAGGAGGGGGCTCGACCATAAAGACCCTTTTGCAGCATTAAAAAACGATATTGTGAAGTATTATCAAGTAGGTGAAATCCTTCTATTAGGGGATTTCGACGCCAGGACTACAAGTGAACAAGCTAGCATTCTTTGTCATAGTGAAGATTGCAACCCTATTTGGCTTATGGAAGAAAGAAATCGTCAATGGACAAGAATTTCAAAGGACAACAAAAGCTGCAATCTCTTTGGAGAACAGTTGCTTACCTTATGTGGAACTTTTGATTTAGTAATCTGCAATGGTTTGCCTAGATGGACAAATTCTGGTAATTTCACTTGTAATACTTACAATGGAGCAAGTGTGGTGGACTATGCAATTTGTTCACATGGCTTATGCGAGAAAATGGAGGAAGTTATGATTGGTGAACAGCTCTGGGATTTAAAATCTGATCACAAACTGATCTAAGCCTTTCTTGGACTGATAAGCAGCAGGTTGAGACAAAAAATCAGCACATTCAAGAACCTCTAGCAAAGGGCAGAATTCTTTTGACTCAAGAAAACTGTAATATCTTTAGGAAGGCATTAGAGAGACTTTGTAAGAGGGAGGAAATTTTGTCCCAAGGCCTTGATAATCAGCAGCTAACAAATTCAATTCAAAGGGCACTCACAAAATGCAAAAGAGCAAAGAATAGGAAACATGAAACAAATTGCTTTCCTGTTAATGCTTGGTTCGATGAGGAGTGCAGAAAAGCAAGGAGAAGGTGGAGAGAGTCAAACTGGAAAGAAAAAGACTTAAAAAGCTACAAGCAGATTTTAAGAAGAAAAAAAAGTTGATTTCATGGTCTCAAGGAGGGAAGAGCTAATCTTCCTTGGGAAAAATAACCCCAAACTATTCTGGAAGGAACTTCAAGCGAGCAAGAAGCAAATTGAAAACAATATTACAATGGACCAATGGCTTGAATATGCAAGGCAACTCTATGAGCGGAATCCTAAGGTTGACCTCCCTTCCCCTTAGTCAACACCGCCACCATTACTAAGCTTTTCACCGTGAAGAGATCGAGGTGGGTATTAAGAAGTTGGGTATTGGAAAAGCCAAAGATTTAGTAGAACTTCAAGATGAATATCTAAAGTGGGGTTCAAAAACTCTTGCACCTCACATTATGGGAATCTTCAACAACATCATTCAGCAGGGATTCCCTACAGATTGGACAACTAGCCTTGCAATACCTCTTTTCAAGAGTGGAGATATCAACGATCCTTCCAATTATAGGACCATAATGATAAACCCCTTGTTTGCAAAGCTATTTGGAAGTATGCTAGAAAATAGAATGAGCAAGTGGGCGGAAGAAAGGGACAAGCATGCTAAAGGGAAAGCAAGTTTTAGACCTAAACATTCCACGGTGGACCATGGTATTACTTTAAGGCACATCATTGAAAAAGTGTGGGAGAAAAAAGAGGAAGCCTTTTGTTGCTTTGTCGATTTCAAAAAAGCTTTTGACACGGTTCCTAGGGATAAGCTATGGTACAGAATGGAGGAACTTGGGGTTCCTATACATCTTACAGCAGCTGTTCGCAGGCTATACGAGGAGGTCAAAGTCAAAATTAGAACATCAGGTGGTATCTCCGAAAGTTTTAGAAGTGATATCGGGGTCAAGCAAGGGTGCCCATTATCCCCTACCCTTTTTGGCTTATATATTGACAAACTTGAAGAGTGGTTAAACTTAGAGGGCAGGGATGGCGCCCTAGTGGGTGAGTCTGTGATAAGGCTTCTTTTGTATGCAGATGACCTTATTTTGATTGCTAAGTCTGCTCTTGGCTTCCAAGAGCACTTGATTTCCCTTGAGCATTTTTGTAGAACAATTGGGATGCAAGTAAATACTAGCAAGACGAAAGTGATAGTTTTCTCTAGCAAAAGAAAACATAAACAACATAAGTTCTACTTTGAAGACAATACCCTTGAAGAAGTGGAAGATTACAAGTACCTCGGAATCGACTTCAACAAAAATTTGAGTTGGGAAGGCTCCAGAAAAATAAAGAATTCTTGGAGGTTGGAAAGCGTTTTATGCTTTCCAAAATAGGTGCAGAGAGGCAGAGTTATGGGACTGTAAAACTATGCAAACCCTTTTTGGGCTCTTAGTGATCCTGGTTGTTCTCTATGGTTGTGAAGTTTGGGCTAGCAGTACCTCTGACTTACAATGGAGGCAAATAGAAAAGATTCAAAAACACATGATCACAAGCAAGTTCAAAATTAAGAGTTCAGTGCCATACGAGATCATGCTAAGTGAAATGGGGGTGGCTTCTATTGAAGCAATCGCTATGGTGAGACTCATAAGATATCTAAAAAGAGTTGAGCAAATGGAAGAAGGTAGATGACCTAAGGTTGTCTTCAATGACATATTGTGCAAAAGATAGAAGACTTGGATGCGGCAAAATATTAAATGGCTTAGTAAGTGGGATATGTGCTTGAGCATGTGCCCCACAAATAGTAAAGAAATAAATGATTTTGTTATCAATGAGTTCCACAAGCAGCTTGGGATAAAGAGCTAGGGAGAAAGAGAAAGTATTATATTGAAGAGTTTAACCCTACCTACAATTTGCATCAAAAGGTGTACATAGGGGCCAATATACCTTGGAAAGCCAAAATACTTATAACTCAATTAAGAACTAAAAAGCCAAAAGAAGCTTGGGCAGAAAGAGTGTGTATTTTTTGCACCGCTGGTAAGGTGGAGACAGAAAAACATTTCATTTTAGAGTGTGAAGCCTTTAAGGACAGTAGGGACAGGTACGCAAATGTCTTCACGGATAAATCTTGGGATGATTTATTTAACGAGGGGTCTGTGGAAAAATTGGGGCCGCTCATCATCAAGTTGAACAGGCAAATGAATGAATTGCAGAAAACAGCATGCGAGATGGTCTGTCCCATAGGCTATTCTTAGCCTCCGGGACGTTAAAATATTTTCTTTTCTTCTATTCTGACAGGAAAAAGGAGAGTAAATTTTATATAAGAGTAGTGGGTACGTAAGGATGCGATACCTTTGAAATCGACCAGGCTTGCTCCATTCGCTTCACAAACTGCCATGAATTTTCTTGTGCACTGTCGGATGGATCAACCACCACAGCCCTTATCCGGCCAGCCCCCCGACTACTACTTGTCATTACTTTTCTAGGGTTTTTTATATGATTCTTAATAATTCTTGCCATAGAAATAGAAAATCTCACTGCGGCATGGCCATGGCTTATATGACGACCTAATTCTGCAACGGCAGTGGATGATGATGATACAATTACCGTGCCTCTTTTAAAATCACAGGGAACAGTAATAATAATGGTTGATGCCGCCATAATTGGCCACTTGCCTCAAAAATATGTGCCTGTAGCATATGTATGCATGAATACATATATAATATTATTCTGTGGGAATTCTATTCGAAACATGTCCAGTGTCCACCCAACAACACATTCGGGGAATCTAATGCGCAGCCTGTTATATGTCCCTATATTAGCTCATTGACATCATCATCCATCTTGACCAAATATGCACGGCTTACGCATATCTTACGTGGCATAATCTCTAATACCTAATAACAACCAGATCAGCGAGCTGCGATGTCTTTAGGAAGCCGTAGTTGCTTGAACGGTTTAGCAAAGGCCAGTTTGGGAAATGACAAAAGACATAGTAAAGAAAACAGCAGTAACTAGAAAAGTTAAAATAATAATAATAATAATATATTTTTTAAGGTTACGGCCAAGTGAGATACCAATTGGTGTATGAGACCCCTTTGTTTGTGGAACAAGGGACCTCCCTCTGCATAGTGATTTAACTACTAAAGGTTTAGCAAAGGCCAGTTTGGGAAATAACAAAAGACATAGTAAAGAAAACAACAGTAACTAGAAAAGTTAAAATAATAATAATAATAATATATTTTTTAAGGCTATGGCCAAGTGAGATACCAATTGGTGTATGAGACCCCTTTGTTTGTGGAACAAGGGACCTCCCTCTGCGTAGTGATTTAACTACTAAAGTCTACAGAGATGTACATACCCCACCCCCTTTGGATTTGAACCTGTGACCTCCTAAGAGGAAACATCATGACAAGTAGAGTTTTGGCAACGGTGAATTTATAATAAAATATGTATAAATTTGTTATTTATATTAGTTTATATAGTAGTTTGCATATGAGTTGGAGGATAATGGTATGGCATAACCATAGTTTTGTTTTGCTAGGCTATAAGATTCAAGTTATGGATATGCTTCTCTTAAGAAAGTGGGTAGACAACATTTCAGTGATTTATTTAAGGATGATAAGGCAACAAATATTGCTGACCAACTTAAGGTGATTAGGCTCTTCCCGACATTGACCCAAGATAAGGATGTGGACAGTTTTCTTGAGCCTATTAGAGGTTGAAGATGTACTAAAGGGTTTCAAGAAAGATAAAAGCCCCGGTCTTGATGGATGGCCGGTTGAGTTCTTCCAGGCCTTTTTTGACCTGATAGGGGAGGAGCTAGTGTATGCAGCTGAACAAGCTATAATTGAAGGGTTTGTACCTGGTTCTTTAAACTCTACTTTCTTGACTCTGATTCCAAAGTGTGAAAAGCCTTCCACCTTTGTTGATTTTCGCCCTATTTCATTATGTAACCTTATCTACAAGGTCATCTCTAAAATTGCAGCGCTTCGTTTGAAACCCTTACTAAATAGGGCTATTTCTACTCAACAATTTGGTTTTTTGAAGGATCGTCAGATTACTGAACCAGTTGACATTACCCAGGAAGTATTGTACTCTATCAAAACTAAGAATTCAAATGTCCTGGTACTAAAGTTGGATTTAGTCAAAGCCTTCGATAGGGTTAATTGGACTTTTCTGAGACTCTTGCTACTGCAGATAGGAATTCCTCTAATTGATGTAAACTGGATTATGGGTTGTGTCACTAACTCATGTTTTGCAGTCTTAGTCAATGGGACTCCATCTGATTTTTTCTCGGCCTCAAGGGGAATCCGTCAAGGTTGTCCATTATCGCCCTTATTATTCATTTTGATCATTGAGAGTCTCAGCAGGATCATTATGGATGCTCAACAAAAAGGTCACATTAAAGGTTTTCAGTACTCTCCTAGCCTGTCTTTAACACACCTATTATTTGTTGACGATGTGATCTTATTTGGAATTGGAACTGTTGATGAATGGGGTGCATACAAAGAAGCTCTTGACTTATTTTGTTCGACTACGGGTATGTCTGTCAGCATGGAAAAATCTTCTTTCCTTTACCAAAAAGTTGTCGAAGAGACCAGACGTCAAATTTCAGTGCTTCTTCCCTACAGCATGACTTCTATCACTTCAGGGTTCAAATACCTGGGATATCGCCTAAAACCTCTGGGGTATCAATCCTCTAACTGGAGATGGACGGTGGAAATGTTTGAAAATAAGATTAAAAACTGGACTTATAGGCTGCTTACACTTGGGGGCAGATTAGTCCTTATTAAATCTATCCTTACAGGGTTAGCGGTGTATTGGTTTGCCCTGGCCAGATGCCTCAGATCTATACTGAATTCATTGAGGAGCTCCATATTTACATTCATGTGGGGGAAATTAGATGGTCATCAACGATATCACTTGGTGAATTGGAAAACTGTTTCAACCCCTATCGAATTAGGTGGTTGGGACATAAAGAACTTAGAATGGTTTGGGATCTCTCTCAGACTGAAGAGTATGTGGTAGCTTCTGATGGGGAATGGTATTTGGAGCCAGATCATTGCACATAAATATTTAAAAAATAGACCTTTGGAGGACTGCATCAGAGCCCTAAATTTCACTGTCATTGGAACTTCATATTTCTGGAATGGCTTTATTAGAATTTTGTCTTGGATTACATGTAAGCTCAGCTGGAAGGTGGGATATGGAATGAAAATCCATATGGGTGTTGATCCTATAGCAGGTGTTGATGCATCGTATTCTCTCCTGGTGGACCTAAGGGATTATCTAGCTGACTATGGGATTACTTACCTTGCTCAGGCTCAGAAACAGGATGGATTTTCACAAGGTTTTAATGGTTGGTACTTAGCTTCTGATCTAGACCTGGGGGGTGATTGGGCTGACCTTTGGACGTCTTTTGTCAAATGCCTTTCTCATGGTGGAATCAAGATTAGGAATTTTGAAGACTCTCTACTCTAGATGTATGATAAGAAATCAGGCATGGTTACGGCAAAAAAAGCATATGAACTCATTGTGTCTGAATATTTGCCTATGTCATTAGATTGTATTCTCTCGCAGGTTTGGAAATTCAATATCCCGCAGAAACTCAAGTGCTTTACTTGGCTGGCATTTAATAAGAAAATAAATACTTGGGACAACCTATGTAAAAGGGGATGGCTCAGTCCTAACAGATGTAGCCTATGTAAGACAGATGTTGAATCAATAGATCATATGTTTGTTGACTGCTCTTTCGCACAAGAGGTATTACACAGCTTAGGCAATATATTTGATGTACATTTGGATTGGTCAGATTTGACTCTTTTAGGGAACCTTATCAGCTGGTTCGCTAAGGATGGGGATCTTATGTATCTGCCTTTTTTTTTCATTTGGAATCTTTGGAAGACCATAAATAGCTATATTTTTTAGAACAAAGAGCCTAATATCACTAGACTCTGTCATAGGATTATATTAGAGGTTTCAACTCATTAGGTGCCTCAAGTAAAAAGGTCTAAAGTCAGGAATATTGGAGATCCTCCAATTAAACTATTTCCTATGGCATTCTTTGATGGAGCTGCGGCAGATTCAACTGGAGATACGGGTGTTTGTATCTGGATTAATGAACTACATGATCTATCTATTAAATTAGGTTGTGGACACAACACTAATACAAGAGCTGGGCTATTGGCGCTCTGGGCATTATTGTACATTGCCAAAGATATTGGATTACCATGTCTACATGTCTTTGGCGATTCCTCTGTGATTATAAATTGGGCAAAGGAAGAATCCACTATTGCCATTGTGAACTTAGAGGCTTGGTGCGACAACACCAAAAAGCTTATATCTTCGTTCACATACGTGGATTTCAGCCATGTCTATAGGGAATATAATAAGAGGGCAGATACATTATCCAAGGAAGGGCTTCATATGGTTTCAGGCCATCTTACCTTTACTGAAATATGTGAAGGTGAGCTATTTGGGGAAGTTGAACTTCATATTTGTTGAGAGCATTGCTTTGATCTACCTAAGGGGTTTTTGAGTTTCGGCTCCTTTCTGAGCAAGTTTGGATTAAGATGATTAGTCATGCCTTTTGACTATTTGAGAGTACCCAAGCCCTGACTTGGATAATGCCTCCGGGCTCTCATTATCTACTTTAGGGACATATTTGGTTGATAGTTCTGCAGTGAGTTTTATGAGAGGAACATTTCAGGCACATAATGCCCAAGTATTGACAGTACCTGGTTCAGAGAGAGCACATTTTTCTTTGTAAAAGTTGTTGATGTATTTTTGGATAGCTGTTAGATGCCACATGTTTGGATCTGATATTATTTGATGATGTACCCCGTTACCTTTGATTCAATAGAATATCAAGGAATGTTTTTTTCGTCTGAAAAAAAAAAAGGTTATGGATCTTTTTATTTAGTGCATAAAATTGAAGAATAATGTTATAAATACTAACACATCAACTGGGTTATTGGTTTACTTTTTTTGTATGGCAATAAAACTAGGAAAACTTTGATAATATGGTTTAATATGTCAAATTTTAGGTAGTCTTTTCTTTTTAGTCTAAGGTTCAAAAAGGGATTATATAGAGTGTTTAGCTAGTGATAGTAAATAAAACTATTTGTTGCAATATAAATTAACCAAGGGAAGTGGAAATTATTGGTTCTAGGGAAGCTTAGGAGATGATTGGCCACTATGGTGTTAGCTCCTTGTCCTTATTTGGACTATAGTCGTTTTGATTGGTTTCCAGGTGTTGATGGCAAATTTTGTAGGAAAAAAATGAAAAAGTCCACTAGCAAGGAGAAAATGGTTCTAATTTATAAAAATTTAAGTCCAAAAGCAAACGAAAAAAATTGGAAGACTAAGCATATTTTACTCAATGAATCTATTTTGATTGCCATGAATGCAAATTTACACCCATTTGGCTTTTAATAAAGTGACATGCAACATGGAGTATGAAATATTATAACCATTTTTTCGAAATCCCAAGGCCACTCTACATTTAATGGTGTTGAGCTGGCAAAATTTTGGGCATTCCTCAAAAGTTATCTTCTCTTGAAGCTAGGGCGCCCCTCCCAAAGGCTCAAAATGATGTCCACGTGCCAACAACAACCCTTCAAACTAGGACAACACCTTCGTATGGTTCAAAATCCAAGCACAAACTCATAAAAACATGTGAAAAAGATAGATCCATGAAGAGTCTATTAAGAGAGGTTTCATGAAAACTCATCAACATAGCTAGAATTGAAGAGGAGTTTCATGACAACATAAAGTTGAACACAATCGAGAAAAAGAATCATTATGTTTTGCTCAAAATACAAAAGAGAATAGTAGCTTCTTGGTGGCATGTTATTTCGCTCCACTAAAATCAAAATTTTAATATAGAAAATAGTTGTTGATTGATGAAGAGTTGTAACACCAACTATTAAAGAAACAACATTGAATTTAATAAAAAATGGACATAATTATAGTAAGGGATTGGAATGGAAGAAAAAACAACCAAGCATGTACCCCTTATGGTCCACTAAAAATGTGGGATTCAGAAAAGCAAATCAACAGATGGAAACATGAAAGCCATGTACTCCAGATGGAAAAGAGATTTTACACTTTTGTAATGCATAAATCATTATTACATATAATTGCCTTGAGTAATGGAAAGGGTTAGGGGAGCACATGTGTCATATGTACATAATGATAAAATTATAATATATTACATAAGGATTTCAACAAACATAATATAGAAAATAGATTAACCAGCGTAGATCCAATTCCTAGGCTTTATCAAGCGCCAAGATAGATCAAATCTCTCGAGGTGCAAACCTCTTCTTAGGTATCCATTGATTTGATTCAAACTAAAAGACAAATCTTTTTATTTAAGGTCCACATATAATTTTATTATTATTAATATTTAATATTATTTATGGTGGACATATAATATTTTTTAATATTTTTTATTTTGTTAGGAACGAACATTGCATCATTTCCCCACACATGGTTTTAAAACCATATGCAAGGCCCTCCTACAATCATGGGTTGTTTAAGAGGCCTTGCACATGGTCTTAAAACCATTTGCAAGGCCCTCCTAAACCATGTACAAAAAAACCATGGGTTGTTTAGGAGGCCTTGCGCATGGTCTTAAGACCATTTGCAAGGCCCTCCTAAACCATGTACAAAAAAACCATGGGTTGTTTAGGAGGCCTTGCACATGGTTTAAAAACCATGTGCAAAGCCTCCTAAACCATGTACAATACAATTATGGGTTGTTTAGAATGCCTTGCACATGGTTTTAAAACCATGTGCAAGGCCACCATTTTTTCAGTGATAATTCAATTGTGTTTTTTTCTTGACCCACATATTTTTTCTTACGGATACTTAAATTTTTACTTTTTTATTGTTTTGTTAGGTAGGAAGATTACAACATCTCCCCCATATTAGATTGTTTTTGTGGCCGACATTTATTTTGGCCTATTAGAAAATTTATTTTTTATTAATAAAAATAGCGTTTCGAAAGTGATATTATTTTTTATTTTGTGTTACAAAATCTCCATAATATTCACTATCACTATTATTTTTTGCTGACATGTTACAAACGTTACATTACGTTACAAGATCTCTCCCATAATATTCACTATCACAATTATGTTTTGCCGACATGTTACAAACGGTTACTAATGTTACATCACGTTACAAGATCTCTCCCATAATATTCACTATCACTATTATTTTTTGTTGACATGTTACAAACATTACTAACGTTACATCACGTTACAAGATCTCCCCCATACTGAGCTGTAGAGCGCCTCTCGGCGCAATAATTTTGGTGTCAAATTATGCTAATTGAATTTATGCTAGAAGAAAAAAATTGATTTTAATATTGTAAAATAATTAAATTTTATGAAGCTTCTTTTTTTGGTTTTTGCTTTATAAAATTAATTTTGAAATTACATGCATTTTATGATGTAATTTTTGCTTAGCGAATTTTTTTGAGAAAGTCAAAATTGATTACAATGGGCCCACATGAATTATTTGTCTATATATGAAATTATTTGAATGCATGCTTGTTGTATTAATGCTTGGGTTGATTTTTTTGTTGAAATAAATAATAGCAAATATAAATTAGTTCGTGAACCAAATGTTAAATCTAGTGAAGTCACGACTAAGCTGGATTATTCGGTCTTAGTGGAACAAAGGGGAATTGTGGTTCCAAAATGGTGGCTTAAGGTTATGTGGAAAAGGCATATTCCTTTGAAAATTAAGTGTTTTTGTCAGTTGGTCCCTGATGATAAAATTTTGGTGTGGGGAAATTTGAAACTCGGGGGTTATGCAGGGCCTGGTATTTGTCTTATTTGCATGAAAGACTCTGAATCGGTTGGTCATCTCTTTTTCCAGTGTTCCTTCTTCAAAGCAATATGGGATGAGGTTGGAAGGTTAATCTTCGTTTCTTTCAATTGGAATTTAATTAATATTGAGGATGGTTTGTTGAGATGGTTCCAAAAATAGGATAAATATAAAGAGTTATCGTTTTTCATTTTCTGGGAAGTTTGGAAGACAAGAAATAGATGTCTATTTCAGGAGATTAAACCTTATGCGCATGTCATTGTGGCTAAGAATATTGCAAATTTATATGAATGGAGGAAGGAAGATTCTCATAAGCGTAAAAATATTTTTAAAAGCCTTTTTTTTTCTAAAAATATTGTTAAGATTTTAATGGTTATATAAAATCTAAAAACATTTAGCATCATAACATCATAACCATATGAAATATGATCACTGAATGAAAGACAAGCACAACCACACAAAAGAACACAAAGATTTATCCTGGGAAACCCTTGCAGGGAAGAAAACCCAACAAAACTTCCTCGATATAGACTTCAACCAAGTACAATGTAAGACCCCAAGAACAAGACTAGAAGTTCTCTCTCTCTCTCTCTCTCTCATGCAACTACTTGAGTGAGAAGTGTGTGCAAATGAGGAGGGTGCCTTGTCTATTTATACACATCAAATGGGAAGTCTAATAACCCAATAGGGCCGACATGCCTTGGGAGACACAAAAAAAACATTTTAATAATACTTATGTAGATACTACTGACCCAAATTACAACAAAGGTTTTACCTCAAGACTTTACATGACTAATTACATCAATGACATCCCTAATTGAAGGAACAACATCTCTGAAAGGAGGAATAATAATAAAAGTACAAAAAAGAACATCTTCTGCAGTTACATTTCTTTAACTCCCCCTCTTAACAAGGAAGGTATTCTATAACAGTAGTAACAAAACCAATGTCTGTACAACTAACTGGTAAGTCTATATGTCATAAGAGGTTTTAAACAATTGTATCATCATCATCATTCGTGGAACATCATCATCATTGTGGATCATCATCATCACGAGCATCATCATGAGCCTCGTCATAATATCGGAACATCATCACGAGCGTCACATCATTATCTCGAGCATCATCATGAACATCACATCATCATCTTGAGCATCATCATCTCAAGCATCACTGCAAGCATCATTATCGCGAGCATCATCACAAGAATCATCATCTCGGTACATCATCACAAGCCTCATCATCTCGAGCATCACTTGAAATATCATCAATATACAAACACAACACAACATCCACAAGTTAATGTGATATCACACACAACATGAAGAATGTTGGAATCTCATTGTCTGCAAATGAATGCAAGACCGTCTGCAAATGAATGTTGTACCACAAATTCCGCAAATGAATGTCGGACCACATTGTCTGCAATTGAATGCAAGACAGTCCACAAATGAATGTTGGACCACATCATCTGCAAATGAATACAAGACCGTTTGCAAATGAATGTCGAACCACATCATCTGCAAATGAATGTAGAAACACCACATCATCTACAACTAAATGCAAGACCGTCCACAAATGAATGTCAGACCACATCGTTTGCAAATGAATGCAAGACTGTTCACAAATGAATGTCGAACCACATCGTCTACAAATGAATGTCATACCACATCGTCTACAAATGAATGTAGAACCACATCATCTGCAAATGAATGCAAGACCATTTGCAAATGAATGTTGGACCACATCATCTGCAAATGAATGCAAGACCGTTTGCAAATGAATGTTGGACCACATCATTTGCAAATGAATGTAAGACCTCATTGTCTGCAAATGAATGCAGGACCACATCTCGTTGGGATCTTCCTATTCAAAGATACGACCAACCTTCCTGGGATCTTCCTTCTGGGGATGCCACTAACCATGTTGGAATCTACCTACGAAGATACGACCGGGCTCTCTATATAGTAGCCAGACCACCGGATGTCATCGCTCCTTCTTGCGATGGACACCAATCTGCACAACTCTAAGATTCAAACTTCACTCTCACTAGAGGCTTGGTCAAGATATCAACTATCTACTTGTCTGTCACAATATATTGAAGCTTCACTGCTCTTCTTTGCACCATGTCCAAGACATAGTGATATAATATCTCGATGTGATTTAACTTGTCGTGGAATACACACAAGTCATCTCTAACTCGACATCGAACACTCCCGTAAGTAGATTTTTAAGCCACGCTGCCTCACAACTTTATGAAGCTGCAATATACTCTGCCTCGGCTTTACTCAGTGCTACGCTCATCTACTTCTTGTTGAACTAAGAAATCATGCCAGACCCCAAGCTGAAGAAACACCCTAAAGTGTTCTTCCTATATGTAGCACTACCATCTCAATTGAAGTCAACATATCCCTACAAACAGATTCTCTAAATTTTTGCATATTTGAGGACATACTCGATCGTACCCTCTAGGTACCTTAGCATGTGCTTTGCCACAACCATATTGGCACAAAGTGTTCTCTACAACGCATATATTCAGCCTCGTGTTCGTCAAGTGCATCAAGAAACCGATCATATTCATGTAGACTGTGGCATCAGCTGTAAGTAGGATCACACAACAACTTCAAGTTCGATGCCATCGGTGTAGCTATAGCCCAACATTTTGATCCTCTTCAGGATCTTGACCACACATTTTCCTTAGTTAAGGTAATCTCCCTAAATTCTGCCACACTTCTAATCTCGAGAATTGTGTCAATATTCTCAAACTCTCAGATCTATTTTAGTCACTCCCTCTAAAGTGAATCATCATCCCCCCTCTACATCTTATACTCTTCTATATTGGGACATTTTGTACTGGAGTGACAAGTAGCCTACTTTGTTGCTAATCTTCTATGTGTCAGTCTATGTCATCTCTTAAGGTCACTAGATACCAATATCCTCCATGTCAAACTTTGTTGAAAGTTCCTCTTGCACCCATTTATGAGCTTTTCATCGTCTGTAGGCTTCCATCTTCAACCTTATAGTAAAGGTTGAGATCTCCATCACTCTAGGTGATCCTCAAGCTCGCCATGTAAGTGTATGTGCTATCCCATGGGTTCCTTCTAAGCTAGTACAAAGCCTTCTTCAATTTGTGCACATGTGGTTTTCTGTAGAGATTCCATAGTCCTATGTAACACCCCGGTTTTGACCCCATTTTCATTTAAATAATATGATGTAAATAATCATGGTGTGGAGCGCAAGGAAAAATCCCCACCATCGATTTAGTGTTTTGTTTCAGCGATTAAGATTTAGGTCAATGGTGTTTTTATGCTAGCTGAATGTTATAAGTTTGGACATCATGATAAATTTGCAATTTTTAATGAAAAAAACCTACAACCAGCTATGTCAATGCAACAAAATGAGATGGGGGCATGATTTTTCCTAAGGATAAGGTGGGGAATGGGAAGAGGAGGCAGAAATTCGAAATGGGCAGAGCACCCATTTCTGAAAAGACGTTTTTTAATTTTTCTTGGGCAAGCAAAACACCAAGAAACCCTGCCTTTCCCTCATGCAGTCGCGTTTCACCTTTCCCTCACGATTTGGGCAGTGGGGGGAGCGTTTTTGGAGGCAATTTTTCTTCATTCACGCGACAAGCAAAAACGGCTCTGAGTCTTGATCCTTGGGAGGAATGTTCTTGTTCGCTGAATGGTTTCCCTTTTCATGATTTTCCTGTCTATTAGTCGTTTCTAGAATGCGAATGCCCAGAATCCGATTTGTGTTTTTGCATTGAATGACCAACAAACGATTTCGTTTTTGGTAATTGCAGTAGTCGGTCTAGCTCAGACAATGCTCATAAATTTCGTAGTCGTTGTGTGTGTGTATTCCTTGGCTTCTATGATCTAGATGGAGATCGGTGGCCACCCACCTATTCCACTGGCTCAAAACAATTGTCCATTATGGCAGTTTCCTAGTTATTTTTCTACAGTTTTTCGGGTCCTAAACTTCCAGAGTCGTTTTGAGGCCCTAAACGACGTTTTTTGGAGATTCGAGGCCAAATGTTGCCATCGGCAACTATTTGGCCGACCAAAAGTTGTAAAGCTTAGATAGACCTTTCCAACGAGCTATCGAACGCCCAAATCGGAGATCGTATGCAAAAGTTATGACCCCGGGAAGTTGACTGTTCAACTTACCACCTTGGGGCCGCAAACTTTATGACGGTTCATCTTCTAGGGTTACATTTTGGACTTTTGGGGTTCTCACCTCATTATTATTATAAATAGGCCCCTTTGGCCTCATTTTGTATTCAGCTTGGCATGGATGAACGTAGCAGCCACATCTCTTCTCAGAGATAGCTACCACCATTCTAGCAATTGTATTACAGTCTGTTCTATTTCCGCCATTTAATATAATATGTGTTTACTGTATCTTTGTTATCTTTGCAAAATGTCTATTGTTATGACTCTGTATATGCTATTTCATTTCGTTCACGCATAAATCTGAATCAGTGGTATCAAAGCAATCTGCTCTTTGATTGTTTCTCGGTGCATGTCCCCGACAAGGTCCGAGTATAGAGAGTTTGGTTTCGAACTAGTTTCACTTAATCATTCTCGCCGTCCCAAACGGCCTCCCATGGCAGAAGAAAAGAGAGATGACGGAGCAAGAGATCCTATCAAGTCGTTGCTCGAGGAATTCCTCGAGCGACAGAGGAACGAGATGATGGATAGTTTTGCCCAAATCCTTCTGCGAATGCCGGCAGCGGCAAGTGCATCTTCAACGAGCAGCCGGTTCGTGGATGCAACTCCCTTCAAGGTACAAGTTAACTTTGATATTCCTTTATTTGAAGGCAATATCGATGCAGATGCCCTGGATAATTGGTTGAATGTTCTAAAAGGGTATTTCTCTGTCCACAATTTTTTCGACAGAGAAAAGATCACATTTGTGCTCCTTAAGGCAATCCCCCATGTCCAAAATTAGTGGGGTACTTATTGTGAGGAAAACTCATCAGACGAGTCTGGAATGTTTGAAACAAATCCCACTTGGGCCTCTTTCATAGATGTCGTCAGGGAACAGTATTACCCTGTGGGAAACTATGATGACCAGTATAGAAAATGGACCATTCTGCGTCAAGAAAGGGACCAGACGGTGTCGGAGTACACCAACAAATTTCATACCCTGCGGACAAAGCTAAGTATCAAAGACTCCGAGCGGCACCTAATCCTGAAATATCGCAGTGGTCTACATCGGTACATCCGAACTGAGATGGACTTCCTCGACATCTCTTCACTTGGATCTGCCTATCGGTATGCTATCAAAATTGAGGAGAAATTTTGACAAAAGAACAAGCGAGACTCTGGACCTGCGAATCCACCGCAGAAGAAAGGCAAGAGAAACCCTAGCCCGCAGAACACAGCAAAAGAAAACGACAACCAATCCGTACCACAAGCAAAGAAGGGAGATCGAAAGACAAAGAAGGACACTGGTAAGTGGTGCGAATTTCATAAAAGCCCTTGGCACAACACTGATGAATGTCGCTCAAAGCAGTCGTTAGTGGCCGAGATCAAATCTTCAGAATCAGATCCTGATTCTGATTCTGAACCCAATGCCACAGCCGCACACAATGGGAGGCAGATCATTGATGCAGACCCCACTGCCACTGTTGCTACCGCACAGATTCAACTAGAGGATCCTAAAGAGTCAGAGGCAGAGGAGCGCCTATTCCACTCGCAGATGTGGGTGAAGGGAATGCCTCTACATTTTGTTGTTGACAACGGCAGCCAAAAAAACCTGATCTCAGTAGAAGTCGTCAAGAGATTGGAGCTTCCTACAACACCACACCCGCAACCTTACAACATCGGTTGGCTAAGCCAAGGACGAGGTATCCGCATTACTTAACAATGCCTCCTGCCATATGGAATCAAGCCTTTCAAAGACGAGGTACTGTGTGATGTGGCCCCACTTGAAGTATGTGATGTTCTTTGAGGACAACCATATATGTGGAAGCGGCATGCTATATATGAGTCACGACCTCGCAATGTCATTGTCACTTTGGGAGGACAACTCTACCGGATCCCAGAGACAGTTGCACCTGCTACAGTCTCGCAGGGTAGGAAGATAAGCTCCCACACCAGAAAATTATTCCTCTTCACAATTGCATCTGAAGGAGAACATAAGATCACAGAGACCTCCACACCCTCTGCACAGGGTGTCTCTGCTCATCAGACACAAGAAGAAGACAGAGCCATTGTTTCCTCATCTATCTGAGTACCTCTACAATGCAAGGCCATGCATTCAAGGTACTCCTCCAGAAGCAAATTATCCATACAACAATTACAGCCTTCTCGAGATGTCAAAGAACGAAAGCCTCTTCACTTCAGCAAAGGTCGCACTAGGAGGAGATCAACCCAACACACAGTTTGAGAGATGATACAGGATTCGACGCAATGGAGACCATTGCTTCCTAAGGAGGGAGGATTGATCCAGATGGAGATCGGTGGCCACCCACCTATTCCACTGGCTCAAAACAATTGTCCATTGTGGCAGTTTCCTAGTTATTTTTCTACAGTTTTTGGGTCTTAAACTTCCAGGGCCGTTTTGAGGCCCTAAACGACGTTTTTTGGAGATTCGGGGCCAAATGGTTGCCATCGACATTCATTTGATTGACCAAAAGTTGTAAAGCGTAGATAGACCTTTCCAACGAGCTATCGAATGCCCAAATCAGAGATCGTATGCAAAAGTTATGACCCCGGGAAGTTGACCGTTCAACTTACCACCTTGGGGCCCCAAACTTTATGACGGTTCATCTTCTAGGGTTACATTTTGGACTTTTGGGGTTCTCACCTCTTTATTATTATAAATAGGCCTCTTTGGCCTCATTTTGTATTCATCTTGGCACGGATGAGCGTAGCAGCCACATCTCTTCTCAGAGATAGCTACCACCATTCTAGCAATTGTATTACAGTCTGTTCTATTTCCGCCATTTAATAGAATATGTGTTTACTGTATCTTTGTTATCTTTGCAAAATGTCTATTGTTACGACTCTGTATCTGCTATTTCATTTCGTTCATGCATAAACCCGTATCATTCTATTACGTTTTGTTAATCCCAAAACTGAGATCATTGTGTGTACATCCTCGTTTGACATCTGAACCGATTTGGGGAAATGAAATTGAGTCTGGACTTGCTTGATAAACCTAGTGTGTGAAGGAACCACACAGACCAATCTAGAGGGTTGGTTTTCTTCTTTGCATACCCTGAATAGCACTGGAAGGGAAGGCATGGCCTGAGGGACTATGTAGTAGATAAGATGATGCTTCCTTATGTTGGGTGTGTAAATGTTTAGAAGTCAGGCTAGATCTGGTGTAGGTGTCCATAGCTCTGGGATTGAGCTCACTATCTTAGTAGTTAGTCTTTCCACCTCCTTGGCAGCCTGATAAAACCAAATGGAAGGATGGCTTGGCTGGTAGCCTGATAAACCCATATGTTGGCTTGGTTGTGTCTCATGTGAATTTTGGCTAAGTGTAAACCACTGTCTGTGTAAGCTTGACAAACCCAACTGGAAGGATGGCTTGGCTGGTAGCCTGATAAACCCATATGTTGGCTTGGCTGTGTCTCATGTGAATTTTGGCTAAGTGTAAACCACTGTCTCTGTAAGCCTAACAAACCCAACTGGAAGGATGGCTTGGCTGGTAGCCTGATAAACCCATATGTTGGCTTGGTTGTGTCTCGTGTAAACTTTGACTAGGTGTAAATCACTGCCTGTGTAAGCCTAATAAACCCAACTATGTTGGCTTGGTTGAGTTTTATTGTATCCTTGGCTATGGGGAAGTATGCTAGTGTTCCTTATTCCTTGGGGAAATCATGCCCAGCTCGGGGTGGTAGTGTTGCTAAGAGATTGATGAGCACACTGGCCTATGGTTGGGTGGAACGTTGCAGCGACATAGCTGGTTGCGGGACAAGCTTATGATAAAGACAAGTATCCCTTGTGTTTCAATCCCTGCAACTGTACTTGTTTATAAATTAATATAAAATGACGAATGCTTGAATGAAATGTGTTGTGTTTCAGCTGTATGTTTCATGAATGATGCATTTGTATTTGTGATTTACTTCAATGAATTTTCTAAGTTGTTAGGAAGTTAGATCGACCGGATTAGTGATGGACTGGATGCTTAAAAATCAGTTTTATACTTAGAAATTTTCATGAACAGATCGAGTCTCCGCATTTTCCTTTTCGAAATTTCCTTTCCGCACTTGCGGGATGCGGGAGGCGGAAAAGTCGTTTTGCGAAATTTGCTTTCCACACTTGCGGGATGCAGAAATGCCTTATGGTAAATTTTGATTTCCGCAACTTTGATCTACGCGATGACCATTCTGCATGCGGCATGCAGGAGTGAAATTTTATATGTTTCCGATTCCGCAAGTGAAGCTCTCCGCACCGTTGATTTTATGCGGGATGATTCTCCACCGTTCGATCTCTCTACGATTGTGGAAGATAAAGAGTCGTACACGGTTTGTACCAGAATGTTAGCAGTAGCAATTCTTGCTTGTGTAGATTGTTAAAGAAAAAAAAGAATTGGGAATCATCATATGAAAGCAGAATCAGAGATGGGTAACTCGGGTAGAAGAGTTGGGTTGTGTTCTCCCCTGCGGGGTGGGAGGGGACGTGACAGTGTGGTATCAGAGCTGTTGGTTGCAACGTTGGGCTTGAAAGGGTCAGAAAGAAAATTGGTTACAGTATTGGGCCTTGAGGGACCGAGTTGGACAATTAGAGGGATGTTGGTTAATAGTTCCAACGTATTGATGGCCACATAATAGAGAAAAAAATTGCCATGGGCAGTGGGTAAGTGATCTTGATTTTAATTATATCTAACAGTTTTGTTATCTAACACATTTTTGCAGAATTATGGTCACCTTCAGAAAGGGGTAGTGTGATTCTGAATAGTTGGTTCGGCCATGAGGACATACGATATTAATGGTTATGCATGGGACCCCAATGCGCATGAGGAAGATGCTATGGGGGAAAATGTCAGAATTGGAAAAGTTGAGACAGAGTCTAATGGGAGTAGGTTTCAAGATACTCCCCCAGACTTTGCAGCCACAATGAGAAGCCTCAGGATGGAGATACAGAGCTATAGAGTAGACAACGAAAGACTGATTAAGGCTCACGCGGAGCAGAATAAGCTAAACACAACCATATTGCCCAGTTTGACAGACATTCATAGAAAGATGAACTCTGGGGAACGGACAATAAAGCCAGAAGGAAGTAAGAACATTGCTAGAGGAAGAAAATGATCTCCCAGTGGGTCGTCTGACTATGAAAAATCCACTAATGGTTCAAGTTTTTCCTCTCACGAGAATAAAAGGAAGATATCTCCTAGTGGGTCGTCTGACTCTGAAAGATCCATTGAAGATTCAGGCTCTTCATCTCACAGGAGTAGGAGGAAGAGCCGTTACCAGAACCGCTCACGAGATGAACAAGGCAAAGCCACCTACCTTCAATGGTGATGTAAAGACTGGTCAAGAAGTTGAAGCTTGGCTTCTGAGGATAAGAAAATATTTCCAAGTCCAAGATTATTCTGGAAATATGAAAGCTCGAGTAGCCATTTTCAATGTGACAGGAAGAGCGTCTACTTGGTGGGAACACTTCAGGAAAGTAAAGAAGATAAATGAAAGGAAGATTGCCTGGAAATCGTTCCAAAAATATTTCAAGCAGGAGTACCTCTCTGATCGGTACTATGATGATAAAATCAAAGAATTCCATGAGCTGAGATTGGGACAGCAGACTATGGAGGAATATGCAAACAAGTTCTCGGAACTGCTGAGGTATGGCAGGTATATTAAAGATGGGAAGGTAAAAATCTAGTGCTTTCTGAGTGGACTGCCTCAGTCCTATAAAGACTGAATTGAGTTCTATGAACCTAAAACTCTGGAAGAGGCGATAAGAAAAGCTAAGTACTGCTACGAGCAAAGCAAGAGAAAACTTGACTACGAGAAGGAATTGAAGAACAAGATGAATGAGAAGTATGATCAGAGGAAGAGAGGTTTCAAACCTCCTAACTTCCAGAATCAACAGAAGAAGCCATTCAAAGCTGAGAAGCAGCCAACTGAAGTAGTGGGAGAAAAGCCAAGAGAACCGCAATAGAACAGAGAGCCTCTCCAGTGTTGGAAATGTGGAGGACCCCATCTGCGCAGGTTCTGTCCACTAGAGAATGAGAATGCAAGGCCATCATACAATATTCAAGAGGTAGAAACAGTGGGGCAAGTAGCAAGAGTCGTTCCTAGGATTTATGCAGCATTAGAAAACCGTTAGGCAGATCACCAGTCAATGGTGGTTGAAGTTGCAGGTAAGATTGTTGAGCAATCTATTTCTATTTTGATTGACCCTGGTTCTACTCACATTTATATTGCTCTGAGAGTAGTGGAGTTTTGTGCTCTTAGGAAAGCAAAGCATAGCAAGTCGTAGTTAGTTCAGCTAGCCACTGGAACTAAGAGAAAATTTAATGAAGTGGTGGAGAAATGTCCATTGGTGATGAATGGACTGAGCACTTGCGTAGATTTGAACGTTCTACCACTCGGTTCCTATGATTTCATTGGAATGGATTGGTTAGAAGCTCACAAGGTGAAGCTTGACTACTATCATAAGAATTTTGAATGCATGGATGGAGAAGGGAACCCAGTAGTTGTAAAAGGCATACCAGAGGTAATTTCTGTAAGGCAGATTTCAGCGATGCAATTGAAGAAGTTTTGTAGAAAAGGTTGCCAGTTGTATGCAGCCCATATTGTGGAGGCAGTGGAGAATGAAACTCTCAAGTTGGAAGACTATCATGTGTTTCAAGAATTTAGGGATGTTTTTCCTGATGAGATTCCAGGGCTTCTTCCAAAGAGAGACATTGATTTTAGGATTGAGCCTATGCCAGGAGCAGCACCAGTGTCCAAAGCACCTTATAGAATGAGTACACCAGAAATATTAGAGTTGAAGATGCAGCTGCAAGAATTATTGGAGAAAAAGTATATCAGATCGAGTGTGTCTCCTTGGGGAGCACCAATTCTGAAGAAGAAAGATGGTACACTCAGATTGTGTATTGATTACAGACAATTGAACAAAGTCATGGTGAAGAACAAATATCCCTTGTCGAGAATTGATGACCTCTTTGATCAAATGAAAGGAGCAAAGGTATTTTCCAAGATTGACTTGAGGTCTGGTTACCATCAGGTAAGAATCAATGATGAAGAAATCCATAAGACAACCTTCAGAACAAGGTATGGACATTATGAGTTTGTAGTGGTACCATTTGGTCTCACAAATGTACCAACAACATTTATGTGCCTTATGATTAGTGTCTTCAACAGGTATTTGGAAAAATCTATTCTTGTTTTCCTTTATGACATTCTTGTTTATTCTAAGAATGAAGAAGAGCATGAAGAACATTTGAGACTAACCTTGCAATTGCTCAGAGAACATTAGCTATATGCAAAACTGATAAAATGTGACTTCTATAAAGATAGAATTTAGTATTTGGGTCACATTATTTCAGAAGAGGGTATATTTGTGCCCCTGACAAGATTAAAGCTATTAAGAATTGGCCTACTCCAAAGAATGTGACAGAGGTAAGATATTTTATGGGGCTTGTAGGATACTATAAGAGATTCATTGAAGGATTCTCTAAGGTTGCACATGCTATCACTTCCTTGCAAAGGAAGGGTATAAAGTTCGAATGGACCTCGAAGTGTGAGGAAAGTTTCTAGTGATTAAAGTATCTTCTCACCAGTGCACCGATCTTAAAAGTTGTAGACCTAGAGAAAGATTTTGTGGTATGTACGGATGCATGCAGTCAAAGACTTGGAGGAGTCCTTATGCAAGAAAACCATGTAATATGTTATGAATCCAGGAAGCTGAAGGAGCACAAAAATAACTATGCCACGCATGATCTGGAACTTGCAGCCATTGTACATGCTCTCAAGATGTGGAGGCATTACTTGATGGGTAGAAAATTTGAGTTAAGAACAGACCACTATGTTCTGAAGTATTTGTTTGATCAGCCTACTCTAAATGCTAGGCAAGCTAGATGGCTGGAATTTTTATGTGAGTTTTATTTTGAAATCAAGCACATAAAAGGAAAAGAGAACAAGGTAGCGAATGCACTCAACAACAAGGTACAAGAAATGCATGTGGCATCTATTAGCATTTTCCAATCATATTTGAGACAACAGATTATTAACCAGAATGCCGAAGATGAAATGTAGGCGCAGGTAAAGGATAAACTGCAGCAGCAGAGCTGTGAAAAGAAGTATGAAGGTTATAAGTTAGAAAAGGATGGAATTCTTACTTATAAGAGCAGAATTTACATTCCTAATGTAGCAGATTTGAGGAGGGTTGTTATGGATGAAATCCATCAAACTCCATATTCTGGTCACCCAGGATATCAGAAGACGGCTGCTACAGCAAGAAGGAAATACTTTTGTCCAGGCATGAAAAAGGGCATGGCTGTATATATTTTGAGATGCATGAAGTGTCAGGAAGTGAAGGTTGAACATCAACACCCAACAGGTTTGTTGCAACCTTTTCCAGTTCTAGAATGGAAATGGCAAGTGATTTCCATGGACTTTATTACAGGATTGCTGATGACTTGGAGACAATATGATTCCATCATGGTTGTGGTGGACAAGTGGACGAAAGCAACGCATTTTATACCAGTGCAGTCTACGCATAAGGCTGATGACATTTCTAAGATTTTCATGAAAGAAATTTTTAAATTGCATGGACTTCCTAAGGCAATAGTCTCTGACAGAGATGTTAAGTTCACTTCTAATTTTTGGAAAGGATTGTTCGTAGACTTGGGAACAAAGTTGAATTTCAGCACTGCCTACCATCCTCAAACTGATGGATAGACTGGGAGAGTTAACCAAGTGTTGGAAGACATGCTTCGCATGTATGTGATGGACAAACTATCCAAGTGGGAAGAATATTTACACTTGGTAGAATATGCTTATAACAATGGACATCAAGCATCCTTGGGGATGAGTCCATATGAAGCTTTGTATGACAGGAGGTGCAGAACACCAGTGACTTGGGTAATCCAGTGAACAAAGTTGTGATCAGTCCAGAACTGCTCAAGGAGATGGAGCAGGAGGTTGTAAAGATTAGACAGAATCTAAAGGCAGCCCAGGACAGACAGAAAGGCTATGCAGAGAAGCGTAGGGTGAACAGAGAGTTCAGTGTTGGGGACCATGTTTACCTCAGGGTGAAGGCAAAGAAAAGTTCCTTGAATCTTGGGAGTTATGCCAAGCTGTCTCCTAGATATTATGGGCTGCTTGAAGTGCTTGAAAGAATAGGACCAGTTTCATATAGACTTGCATTTCCTGCTAACACTAGGGCTCATAATGTTTTTCATGTTTCTTTGCTTAAGAAATATGTACATGATCCTAACCATGTAATAAATTGGGATTTGATGCAGGTGGAACCAAAGGTAGAGTTCCAAATCAAGCCTATGCGCATCCTCGCCAGGAAGGTTACAATGCTCCGGAACCGAGCAATAGGATAGGTAAAGGTGCAATGGAATCACTACGGTCCTGAAGAAGCTACATGGGAGCTGGAGGATGCCATGTGAATGGCACATCCATTTTTGTTCAATTCTGCGGATTGCTAAGGGCAGTACCAACAAAGCATTTTTGTTCAATATTGTAAAGCATTGAGGACAATGTTGTTGAAGGGGGAGGGGAATGTAACACCTCGGTTTTGACCACGTTTTCATTTAAATAATATGATGTAAATAATCATGGTGTGGAGCTCAAGGCAAAAGCCCCACCATTGATTTAGTGTTTTGTTTCGGCGATTAAGATTTAGGCCGATGGTGTTTTTATGCTAGCTGAACATTATAAGTTTGGACATCATGATAAATTTGCAATTTTTAATTAAAAAAAACCTACAGCCAGCTATGTGAATGCAACAAAATGAGACGGGGGCAGTATTTTTCCTAAGGATAAGGGGGGGAATGGGAAGAGGAGGCAGAAATTCGAAATGGGTAGAGCACCCATTTCTGAAAAATGTTTTTTAATTTTTCTTGGGCAAGCAAAACACCAAGAAATGCCTACCCTTCCCTCATGCAATTGCGTTTCACCTTTCCCTCACGATTTGGGTAGTGGGGGGGGACCATTTTTGGAGGCATTTTTTCTTCATTCACGCAGCAAGAAAAAACGACTTTGAGTCTTGATCCTTGGGAGGAATGTTCCTGTTCGATGAATGATTTCCCTTTTCATGATTTTCCTATTGGTTAGTCGTTTCTAGAATGCGAATGCCCAGAATCCGATTTGTGTTTTTGAATTGAATGACCAACAAACGATTTTGTTTTTGGTAATTGCAGTAGTCGTTCTGGCTCAGTCAATGCTCAGAAATTCGTAATCGCTATGTGTGTGTATTCCTTGGCTTCTGTTTTGTTTTGTTAATTCCAGAACTGAGATCGTTGTGTGTACATCCTTGTTTGACATCTGAACCGATTTGGGGAAATGAAGTTGAGTCTGGATTTGCTTGATAAACCTAGTGTGTGAAGGAATCGCACATACCAATCTAGAGTGCTGGTTTTCTTCTTTGCATACCCTAAATAGCACTGGAAGGGAAGGCATGTCCTGAGGAACTGTGTAGCAGAGAAGGGGATGCTTCCTTGTGTTGGGTGTGTAAATGTTTATAAGTCAGGCTAGATACAGTGTAGGTGTCCATAGCTCTGGGATTGAGCTCACTAGCTTAGCAGTTAGTCTTTCCACCTCCTTGGCAGCCTGATAAAACCAACTGGAAGGATGGCTTAGCTGGTAGCCTTATAAACCCATATGTTGGCTTTCCTGTGTCTCATGTGAATTTTGGCTAAGTGTAAACCATTGTCTGTGTAAGCCTGACAAACCCAAATGGAAGATGGCTTGGCTGGTAGCCTGATAAACCCATCTGTTGGCTTGGATGTGTCTCATGTGAATTTTGGCTAAGTGTAAACCACTGTCTGTGTAAGCCTGATAAACCCAACTGGAAGGATGGCTTGGCTTGTAGCCTGATAAACCCATCTGTTGGCTTCGATGTGTCTCATGTAAACTTTGACTAGGTGTAAATCACTTCCTGTGTAAGCTTGATAAACCCAACTGTGTTGGCTTGGCTGTGTTTTATTGTATCCTTGCCTATGGGGAAGTCTGCTAGTGTTCCTTATTCCTGGGGAAATCATTCATAGCTCGGGAGTGGTAGTGTTGCTGAGAGATTGATGAGCACACTGGCCTATGGTTGGGTGGAATGTTGCAGCGACATAGTTGGTTGCGGGACAAGCTTCTAATAAAGATAAGCATCTCTTGTGTTTCAATCCCTGCAAATCATACTTGTTTATAAATTAATATAAAATGATGAATGCTTGAATGAAATGTGTTGTGCTTCAGCTGTATGTTTCATGAATGATGCATCTGTACTTGTGATTTACTTCAATGAATTTTCCAAGTTTTTAGGAAGTTAGATCGACTAGATTGGTGATGGCTTGGATGCTTAAAAATCAGTTTTATACTTAGAAATTTTCATGAACAGATCGAATCTCAGCATTTTCCTTTCCGAAATTTCCTTTCCGCACTTGTGGGATGTGGGATGTGGGAGGCGGAAAAGTCGTTTTGCGAAATTTTCTTTCCACCATTTCCTTTCCGCACTTGCGGGATGCGGAAATGACTTATGGTAAATTTTGATTTCCGCAACTTTGATATCCATGACGGCCGTTCCGCATGTAGGATGCGGGGTGTGAGAGTGAAATTTTATATGTTTCCGATTCCACAAGTGAAGGTCTCCGCACCGTTGATTTTCTGCGGGATGATTCTCCACCGTTTGATCTCTATGCGGTTGGGGAAGATAAAGAGTTGTACACGGTTTAGATCAGAATGTTAGCAGGAGCAATTATTTCTTGTGTAGATTGTTAAAGAAAAAAAATAACCAGGAATCATCATATGAAAGCAGAATCAGAGATGGGTAACTCAAGTAGAAGAGTTGGGTCGCGTTCTCCCCTCTGGGGCGAGAGGGGACGTGACATCCTGGATGTTATTTGATATGCATTTCTACTTCACTGAAGAAGTGTGTCTGGTCAATGGAGCAAATGTCTTGCCATAATTGACTCCCAATTTTTGAGAGAAACCACAAAAATTGATTTGTATCTCTTGATGCTGCCATCTGTTGCATGCTTGATCTTGTAGATACATTATAACATCCTTCCATTCTTCCTTCTCGACTCCTTCTTTATAGCTGGAAGGATCTCTTTACATCTTGGATTTCAACTAGTGTCCAAGTTGACCTTATTTTGTATGTGTTCACGTCTTGAGGTGGATCTATAGGTCTATATGGATTGGTCATCTCATGGACATCATGTTATTTTGAAGTCCCCTCTTCTATAATTGTGCCTCTAAATCTGGGAGCTTCAAGTTCTTCTTCACGCGCTTTATCTGAGTAAATTTGTTTTGAGTGTTATGGATGAACTGTCATCACTTGTTCTTCGAACAAGACTTCACATCCTTCTCTTGCACATGATCTTTCTTACAAGTCAAATTCATTTGCATGATTAGAAACATTTCATAATTTATAAAACATATTAATAGTGACAAACATTAATGCATAAATACATATGTCACACAATCATGCAACTATTTTAGCCAATACAACATTCATCCACAAGGTAACTTTATAGATGCCTTCCATATCTACTAGAACATTATTAAGAGTGTGCACTACTTCCAATATGTTAACAACGAGGTTTCATTCTAGATAAGTAGCAATCGAGTGTTGTATAGCACCACATGCTGCTTACCCATTACATGCATATTAGTAGTATAATGCAAACATTGTTAAACTAGTAGCAACAAGGAAGGTCTTCCTGCATGCAGAAGACTTAAATTAGGAAACTAGTTGTATTTAATTTTCTTTTCCTAAGTTTACTTTGGAAAATAAATTAAAGTGATCTAAATTAACTTTAGTGAAACACTACTTAAAGTGAAAGTGAAATTAGGGTTTTTGCTTTACCGCTAGTTGAAGTGAAATTGAAAATTAGGGCTTTTGATTTACCTAAAGTTATAAAAGAGAGATCAATTGGTGGAGAGGACACACACACTTGTATTCTGACAGAGATAGGATACAGACAGGGAGAGAAAGTCAGATAGAAGATTTAGCTGAGAAGACAAATGAGCGAGCAGCAGGATCACCGAGCTTCGTATAGTTGGGCCGTACACTCACACAGAAGGGTGTTGAGGTTTAGCTGGGATTTTCCCAGTGATTCTGCCGGGTACTGCATTCGCCAGGTTTGGGTGAATTTGCAGTGATTGTAGAAGTTCCATATTTTTTCTCATAATAAAATCTATATCTGACTGTTGCATCGATTTTCCCATCTTGGGTTTTTTCGGGGGTTTCCATGCCCAAAATAATAGTGTCAATATTGTGATGTGATGTTGTGATTTATTTCTCAGTTTTATATTTCACTGCATATTGTAAAAGATATTCATGTGTGGTTATCAGTAGAGATTTTGCATGCACTGTTAGCCCTAGTTTGAATATTAAAGGAAAAATTACATGATATCAGAGCTCCGGTGAGCTGAAGCTGAGATATTTGCAGCAACAGTGATAGATCATGGGCAGATCTATAGGAAGATACAAACCTAGACTTTTAGATCTAGGGTTTGATAGGTACACTTCAATATGGTCGTGCAGTTGAGAGTTGAGGATAGACTCCAGGGTGCCCAGAACTTTCCTACATGGAAAGAAAGGTTCACAAGGATCCTGGACGTCAGTGATGCAGAGGAGCACATTGAATCCACGAAGGTTGCACCCACAAATCTGACAGATCTAGAAGCATGGAAGAAGATTGATTCCATAGCCATGCTGATTATCATGGGTGGTGTGAATAACCATATAGTTCGTCACCTTTCTGGTAAGAAGACCGCAACAGAGATGTGGACGGTTTTGGAGAGTATGTACCAAAGCAAGAACAAGAACTGGAAGATGGTGTTGCAAGAGAGGATACACAGCACTAAGATGGCCAAGGGAGAAGGAGTGGTGCCTTATCTCACGAGGCTCACACAGATCAGGCATGAGCTTGGAGCTGTTGGCTCTAAGACAGTGGATGAGGAGCTAGTTCATATAGCCCTCAATGTATTATCTAAGCCATGGGACACCTTTGTCAAATTTGTTGTGGCTAAGAAGAAGCTCCATGATTGGGAGAGACTATGGGATGACTTTGTGCAGGAGGATACCCGCATGGGTCAAGGATCAGGCTCATCCAGTAGTGCCCCACAGATTGTGGATGAGGAGGCTCTAGCCCTTACAGGGAAGAGTAAGGGGAAGACAAAGAGGAAGAAGGATGGTAAGAAGAACCTTGACGTGTCAAAGGTTAAGTGTTTTATCTGCCACAAGCAGGGACACTTTGCCTCCCAGTGCCCAGACAGGAAGAAGAAGAGTAACACTCAGATGGCTGGATTTGCAGAGGTGGATGAGTTCAGCAGGAACTTTGATGAGAAGTTTTGCTTGATATCTTGCATGGAAAGCACCACAGGGAGGAGCATATGGTACATAGATAGTGGAGCATCTAGTCACATGACTGGACAAAAGAGATTATTTAGAGACTTGTAAGAGGGTGGAACAGGGATCCACATTGAGCTGGGCGATGATGCACGATGTCAGGCGTACGGAGTTAATAGTGTTTCATTTGAGAGGGAGTCTGGCAAACCCCTCAATTTTGCTGATGTGTTATCTGTTTCAGGACTGACCAAGAACCTTATATCAGTCTCCACTTTGGAGGACAAGGGATATCAGGTGAAGTTTCGTGACCATAGAGTGTATATCAGGCCCAAGGGGTAAGATAGGAGATTGGATCGGGTGATTAGCAGAAGGAGCAGGAAAGTGTACAGATTACACTTTGAGCTTGTAAAGGCTCTAGTCAACAGTAGCAACGACAGTCAGGGTGGGTTGTTGCATAGGAGGATGGCACACTTACACCATGGAGCACTGAAGCATTTGAGACAGGCAGTCATTGGAGTTCCTCAGGTATAGGAGGAAAAGCATAACCACTGCAAGCATTGTGCTTTGGGGAAGAACATCAGGAAGCCTTTCCCACAGAGTGAGCACAAGTCTAAGGAGCCCTTGGACTTGGTGCATTCAGATGTATGTAGATCTATGAGTGTCCATTCTTTCAGTGGTTACAGTTACTGCGTAACCTTCATTGATGACTATTCCAGGAAAACCTGGATCTATTTCCTGAAGGCCAAGTTAGAGTTCTTTGAGAGGTTTCGAGAGTTCAAGACTCTTGTGGAGAACCAAACTGGAAAGAATATTCGGGTGTTGAGAACAGACAACGAGGGTGAGTACACTTCTAATGAATTCATGGAGTATTATTTGGCAGAGGGGATCAAGAAGGAGCACATTGTGCCCCATACCCCACAACAAAATGGAGTTGCAGAGGGGAAGAACGTCTTGATGGTTGGAGGAGCCAAGGCCATGCTATTTGATCAGGGATTACCACTATTCCTATGGGCCGAGGCATACTGGACCGTAGTATACATTCAAAACAGGTGTCCACACACAGCTTTGGGGAGGAAGACATCGGAGGAGGTCTTCACAGGCACTAGGCCAGGTGTGAGTCACACTCGTATATTCGACAGTGTCTACTATTGTCATGTTCATGCTAACAATAGGAAGAAGCCAAACCCTTCTGGAGAGAAGGGGTTACTTGTTGGTTACAATGAGAATTTGAAGGCATATAGAGTTTACATTCCTGCTCGCAGGAGGATCATTGTGAGCAAGGATGTCCAGTTCGATGAGGACAGGGCCTTATGTAGATCTCTAGACTTACCAACAGAGCAGCAGCCAATACAGGAGTCGGGAGTCAAGTTGGAGGAGCTAGATGTATAGGTACAGGTACAGACATAGAGCATAGGTTCTGGTGGTTAGAGGGAGTCAAGTGGACAGGATCCTTCAGTCATTGAATTGAAGGATGAGCTGCAACAGGAGATGGATATCCAACAGCTGCACCAGGTTGACACTAGGCCAAGGCCTAAATGGTTTAGGTCCATAGTGCAGGATTCAAGGCAGGTAGATCCTCCACATATATATTTTAGACAGACTATACCACCAGAGAGGATTAATTACATGGCACTGATGACATAGTTGATTAACTCTGAACCTTCCAGCTTCGGGGAGGCTGCACAACATGATGTGTGGCAGGAGGCTATGGTTGAGGAGTATGACTCCATTATGAAAAAATAGGTTTGGGAGGTTGTACCGAAGCCATAAGGGAAAAAGGTGGTGGGATTCAGATGGATCTACAAGGTGAAGCATGCAGCAGACGGAAGCATGGAGAAGTACAAGGTGCGCTTCGTGGAAAAGGGGTTTTATAGAAGGAGGGTTTTGATTATGAGGATACCTTCCCCGTTGTTTCCAGGTATTCTTCCATTCAGACCATTATCTCACTAGCAGCTGAGATGGGTTGGCGTGTCCATCAGATGGATGTCAAGACTGCCTTCCTCAATGGAGTGATAGAGGAGGAGGTGTATATTGAGCAACATGAGGGGTTTAATGTGGAGAATAGGGAGATGCATGTATTGCAGACTGCATCGAGCTCTTTATGGGCTCAAGCTGGCACCTCGAGCATGGTACTCAATAATTGATAGCTATCTATGGGAGATGGGATTTCAGCGTAGTGAGGCTAACCACACCCTGTACTTCTTGACAGGTGAAGTGCCTCTCATACTGGTCCTATATGTGGATGATCTCTTTTTGAAAGGAGATGAGAGGTTGATTGGAGACTCCAAGTCCAATCTTGTAGTGGAGTTTGAGATGAAAGACCTTGGGTTGATGCATTACTTTTTAGGCTTGGAGGTTTGGCAGAGAGATGGATGCTTCTTCATCGGACAGGGGAAGTATGCAGTAGAGATCCTGAAGAGATTCAGGATGGAGGACTGCAAGCCTATGGCCATACCTCTAGTTTCCAACTGGAGGAAGATTGATGCATCAAGGTCAGATGGATTTTATCCTACCTTGTATCGTCAGCTTATCAGATTGGTTATGTATCTGGTAAACACTCGACCAGACATCAGCTTTGCAGTCAACTCTTTGAGTCAGTTCACGATGGACCCTCAGAGAGTGCATTGGACGACTGCGAAGCACATACTTCGTTACATCAGAGGTACAGTGGAGTATGGATTGGTTTATTTGCATAGGGGGAGTGTACAGTTAGTAGGTTTCACACATGCTGACTGGGAAAGATGTCTAGAGGACCGAAAGCGTACTTTAGGTTGTTGTTTCAACATTGGATCAGGGGTTGTCTCTTGGTTTAGCAGGAAGCAAAATTCAGTTACATTGAGCTTGACAAAGGCTGAGTAGATGGCATCCAGCATGGCTGCTTGTGAGGGTATGTGGATGAGGAAGTTACTTGCAAGGTTGTTCAAGTGTGAGATAGAGGCTATAGTAGTTCATTGTGATAATCACAGTGGCATCAGGTTATCTAAGAATCCAGTGTTCCATGACCGGTGCAAACACATAGACAACAGGTACCACTTCTTGAGAGATTATGTTCATAGAGGAACCATTCGGTTGGAGTACATACAAACAGATGAGCAGTTGGCGGACATTTTCACCAAGGCACTTTGTAGACAGAGTTTTGTGGAGTTCAAGGATAAGTTGGGGTTGTTATCAAATCCCTTCCTCATTGAGAGGGAGTGTTAAACTAGTAGCAACAAGGAAGGTCTTCCTGCATGCATGTGTTCTTACATGCATAAGTCTTAAATTAGGAAACCGGTTGTATTTAATTTACTTTTCCTAAGTTTACTTTGGAAAATAAATTAAAGTGATCTAAATTAACTTTAGTGAAACACTAGTTAAAGTGAAAGTGAAATTAGGGTTTTTGCTTCACCACTAGTTAAAGTGAAAGTGAAAATTAGGGTTTTCGCTTTACCTAAAGTTATAAAAGAGAGATCAATTGGTGGAGAGGACTCACACACTTGTATTCCGACAGAGACAATATACAGACAGGGAGAGAAAGTCAGACATAGGATTTAGCTGAGAAGATAGAGGAGCGAGCAACATGATCACCGACCTTTGTACAGTTGGATTGTACACTCACATAGAAGGGTGTTGAGGTTTAGCTGGGATTTTCCCAGTGAATCTGCCAGGTACTACATTTGCCAGGTTTGGATGAATTTGCAGTGATTGTAAAAGTTCCATATTTTCTCATAATAAAATCTATATCTAACTGCTCCACCAGTTTTCCCATCTTGGGTTTTTTCTGGGGGTTTCCATACCCAAAATAATAGTGTCAATACTGTGATGTGATGTTGTGATTTGTTTCTTAGTTTTATATTCCGCTGCATACTGTAAAATATATTCATCTGTGGCTATCAGTAGATATTTTGCATGCACCGTTAGCCCTAGTTTGAATATTAAAGGAAAATTTACAAACATTCTGACATGCATAATACATTTTCTAAATATAGGAATATACACAACTGAACAATATCATTTAAGTAACTAGATATATAGGAAATGACAATTTAAAAACTTATCTTTGTTTTTTTGGTAGACTCCTTATTGATGTTTGTCTCCTTGTAGGAATTACTAGAGGATCTGACAATGTGCTTTTCTCCATCATCTGATTTCAAGGACCTGTGTTTGTCTTACTCATGATCGACAATGTTGATCAAGTATTATACATCATAGATATGAGTGTCCCTTCTTCTTCATCAATCGCAATTGAATATCTTATTATCTAATTCCGAGATGGATAAGAGGTTCTTCTTCATAATGGCTTGAATCCTCCTGGATTAAAGTACATATTCCTCATCACTTGAGGAATCTTCCCTTGTTCTCTTTTCAATCGGTTCATCATCTTTGGTGGGATGAGATGTTAATGTTAATTGTCATCATCACCTAGTTTTTATTCTCTTGTTACTGAAATTGGTGAGCCTCTTTTTGGCACAGATACCTTGAATAAAATATTCCCATGATCAGGGGAAACCATTCAAGGTGATCATCACCACTTCTGCTTCCTTGATATTGTCTCCAATTGCTTCTAGTTTCTCCTTGATCTGGGAGACCCTTGTGAAGTGGGATTGAATTCTTTATGGCATCTACATCTTCACATCCTTGAGTTGAGTTCTCAAGGTCATCTTCCTGTTGATGTTCTTTCCTTCGTACAAGCTGGTCAATGCATCGAACATCTCCTTGGGATTCTTCAAAGAGACTACATATGAGATCAAATGGTCTTTGATGGAGATGGAAATAATACTCTTGGCTTTGACCAAGTTCTTATTATGCTTGATTTGTCCTCATCTCCCTTTGGATTTGCAACTTCTTCTTTAACATAGTCTTCCAAGTCACACTCTTCTAGTACGAGGAGTACTCTATACTTCCATTCTTGGAAGTTCTTTGCTTCTTCAAGTTTTACCTCAAGCTTGGTACTGTTTGTCATCATGATCAAGTGAGAACCTCAAATGGAAATATAGAGAATATAAATTACCAATGAGATTGCTTTAACTGCATGCTTGCTTCAATGCTTTTTTGGAATACTTCTTATGGTGGACCTAGGGTTTGAATGAAAACCTAATTTTTCAACTTATGTGACTTTCAAATCTGTTTTGATAGAAAGATGTGCCTCCTCAAGATGACCCGAGCAACATACTCCTTTTCCCAAAACTATGGAAATAATTGGAAAATATATGATGCCTTAGTTTTCCCAGAGTAGTGTTAGGTAAAAATTGAAAATTCACAGAATTAGAAACTCTCTCTATAGAAATATGCGCCCTCCTAGGGCGAGTTGGATGTTTCTCCTTTTTCAACTGATATGTGGAGTGAAGTGCTTGGAACAGAAATCCCTAGTTTCTTTAATTTCTTATGTAGAATTGCACGATCTTAATTCTGATGTATCTATGAAATTCTTGCTCCTCAAGATCCGAAACTTAGTCTTGAGATATTATGATATGTCTTCTTTCCAACCCCACAAGTTAGATCACTATTGGATTCACCAAGTGGAACTTGCTTAGTTTCCCAAGGTGACATGTTTGTGGACTAATTCAGTATAGATAACTCGTATGGACTTCCACGTGTCACTGTTTCAACTTCGGGGTCTTAAACTCGTACAACAAAAACTAAATTCTGAGTCCTATCTGCAACATATTACAAAATTTGATTTGGATCTTCCTAGCCCGAGATAAAGAAATTCTTCCTAGGTCACATGTTTAAGACTAAATTTTGGAAGAGGTTGGAACCCTATTTTGGAGGAATCATATATCCTGAAGTACAATGAATATCAGGATGAAACTCACACACAAGTTACATACACATTTCATCTTCATCCTTTCTAAGTTTCAACTCCTTATCCTTCACCAAACTCGAGTTATAGCGAAAATTACAAGATGACCAGATTTTTCCTTCTAGGGGTTTCAAGCAAGAAACCCTAATCTCCAGTAGTTGCAGTTGTAGCAGTGTTTTGGTTGCACAAAGAATTATTTCAAGGTGGATTTTCTCCCATGTTAAGATTTTAATGGTTATACAAGATCTAAATACATTTAGCATCATAACATCATAACCATATGCAAAAGGATCATTGAAAGAAAGACAAGTACAACCACAAAATAGAACACAAATACTTATCCTGGGAAACCCTTGTGGGGAAGAAAACCCAACAAAACTTCCTTGATAAAAAATTCAACCAAGTAAAGTTTAAGACCCCAATAAAAATACTATAAGCAAACTCTCCCTAGAATATAGTTGCTGCTCTCTCTATCTCTGTTGGTTTATCCAGCAATACCGAGAGGGGGGGGGGGTGAATCAGTATTTCCTTCTTTTCACTTTATTAAAACAATTAGTATAAGATAAACAATTAATCAAACAAGTTAGGACACATAATTTTATCATGGAAACCTCAAAGAGCAAACAATAAAATAAAACTCTTTAATAAGATGATTTTTACAAAATTGTTTTTATGCTACTACAGAAAGGATGCACCAACTCTGCCTGCTCCAACATACAAGGATGCACCAACACAATGGATTTTTCTACCCGCACCAACAGATAAGGATGCTCCAAAACCCCTGTACTCTAGCCACTACTAGAAGGAGGCTAAAACCTCCCTGTAGACTTGCAGCCTGCCTTAGCACCACCCTACCTCCCTAATTTGATATTTTTCTTCAATTTTGTTATTGATTATTCTTCACTTCATTGGTCTATGCCTTCTCTTGCTATTACATTTATCTGGATTGCAGATACATATTTCTTACACTTCGAACTTTTATTTAAATAATTCTTTCATCATGTCTTTGAACCATTGTGTCTTTTCATCATCGTGTCCCTTCTTTAAAACATTTTCACCAATGCATCTCTTCATTATCGAAACGTGTGTTTGCATGAACTGGTGCAAAACAATCTGAAACCCTGTATTGGCATACGTATAACTTTGTATTCAAGCACCTTTTAGGATAAACAAGACCATGGTCAAATGCACACATCAACAAGCTACATCCTAATGGTATCCGATTGTTTTTATGAGTTTCCTACAAAATATAGCAGACATTTTACTAGGGAAACTTAGACTGATTTTTCAATACTTGGTCAATTTTCAGCAAATTTCCTAAACTAGTATAAACCCTCATTTTGGCAGACCTATAACTTTTTCTTCAAGCACGTTTTAGGGGAAATGAGACCATGGTCAGATGCACACATCAACAAGCTAAAATATGACGGTCTCATATAATTTTTATCAGTATCCTATAAAATATGGCGGTCATTTTACCGAGGTCACTTAGGCAGATTTACCAGAACTGAAATAGTGAAAATCGTGCCAGAAAGCACTTTGGAAGACTAATAACTTCACCTTTGGAGACTATATTGACAAACCAATCATATGGTTGGATGCACAAGACAACAATCTAGATGTCTATATCCTCATAATCATTTAATTCATCAAATACAGAAGATGACTTGTATTTTACAGAGGCCCCTTAGGCAGATTAAGAAAAATTTATACTTGGTCAAATTTTCCGAGTTTCAACAAGTTTCTATACTTTTATAGAATGGGGTCAAATTATAACAATGACTTCATGAGAGGACTAGAACACCATCATATGAATTTGCAACCTCATCACACATGCCGCATGCCATGTTATCACTTCCTTTGTTATTCCTTTGTCATTAATGGATTCATATTTTCCTATACTTAGTCAATTTTTAGTCAACAAGTTGCCATACTTTTACAGAATGGTGTCAAATTGTAAAAATGATTTCATGAGAGCACTAGAACATCATCATACATGTCATGTCATTTCATTTGTTCATTAATTAAATCACTTGACATCAATGGCAACCATACTCAACACTCTCTTGCACAAGTGCTTGAGTGAGAAGTGTGTGCAAATGAGGAGGGTGCCTAATCTATTTATACACATCAAATGGGAAGTCTAATAAATCAATAGGGCCAACTTCATCTTTCTACCAAGGCCGACTTTCCTTGGGAAACACAAAATAACATTTTAATAATACTTTTGTGGGTACTACTGACCCAACTTATAACAAAGGTTTTACCTCAAGACTTTACATGACCAATTACATCAATGGCATCCCCAATCGGAGGAACAACATCTCCTAAAGGATGAATAATAATAAAAGTACACAATATAATATCTTCCGCAGTTACATTTCTTTTACAGGTATGGTTTCTTTGATGGGGCACAACATGAAGGTAGATGTGGCGATAGTAAATTTATAAAATTAAAAAAAGAATCATTGGTTTAGAATGAAGATTAGAGTTGGCTTCATAACCAACACTTTGGCGGAGCTTCTTTCTCTCTGGAGTCTACTTTGGTTCACAAAGAAAAGACTTTTTTTTTTAATGTAATGGGTGACTCAAAAGTTGTTATAGACTGGGTAAATGGTTTGAACTCTATGCAATCTTTGTGCTTTTACAGTTGGATGAGGAAAATAAGGGCTCTTATACAATATTTTTAGCTCATCTCCTTCAAGCACACCTATCATATCCTTAATGAAGAGGTGGATTATTTATCAAAAGAATCAATCAGGGACTTGGATGGCGTAATTCACTTCTCTAAATTTATGGATGAGGTTTTAGTTGATGTTGGTCATTACTTCTCTTTTTGATAGTTTGAAGGCATGTTTTTCTAGTTTCAACTAGTATTTTTTTAGTTAAAGAGTCTGATTAAAAAGTTTATTTTGTAAGTCATGAATTGGCATGAAGATAGAGAGACTATGAGGTTGATAGAGATTATAGGAAGTATTTTGTGAGTTTTGTCTGTTCATAGTTTGGATGAATTGTTTGTATACAGTTACAGTCTGAAGAAACAATGAAGTATGGTATATATGTAACTTTGATTCTATATTTTGAGTAGCAAGTTACATGCTTTTTTTGTTGAAAAAAAATAACAATGTTTAATAACACTAACACTAACACTAACATTGATGCATGATAGAAATTAATGAAAGGGAATTGTCTTTCATAGTGTATATTTTTCTTCATGAATGTCATTGTTCTACACATATAAAGCAATTGAAAAAAAAATAGACAATAAATTTTGAGCTAAAAACCATTGCTAAGAATTTGGGCACCTGGAAGAAGGGGATCTAATTGCAAACATGTGTGTCATAGCCATGGGAAATGTGTTATAGTTTTAGAGAGAATATCTAGGGTAAAGGGTAGCCTATAGAAAATCCTATGCAAATGTGATGAAACGTAAGAAAATTTGTTGGGTGGAGCCAATAACCAAGGAAAAGAAGAAGCAAAAGAAGATAGTTAGGATAGAAGATAGAACTCAATCAATTCATAAAATTGATACATGTATATAAAGAAAGATAATAGAATGTATAGGGTGAAAGGCAGGTCTCCAAAAAGCTCTAACAAAATCAAAAGGAATAAACAATATCTTTATTTACCAATACCAAATGATTAAAAATGGTTTGTTTAAAAAAATAATTCAATATGGAGGAAAATACAAACAATATACGTCTTCCTTCAACTCAATTGAAGTAGACGAATCTGTAATTTTAAGGTGGAAATTTTCATCCAAAAATATTATTGGGCTAAGTTATAAATGGAAAATATCTTTAATAGTGCACATACATTCAATCTAAATCTTAAAGTATCTCAAAAATATGTCAATAGTAAGCATCAACATCATTCAATCAATGCTATAGACAACAAACAACAACATTAGCAAACCACTGAATGGGGTGGCAGACGACGTGAGCATGGATGAAAGTTGTAATGTCCAATTTTTTTACAAGTCGGGGAATTAACTAATGACTGATGCCACATGGGGCTAAAAGCACATGATTAGGAGGGATATGAAGTCATTAGTTGAAAGGGGGGGGGAATTAAGTAGTATCAAGTGACATGTGCAACATGTAGTGCGTAATTCAAAATGCATGCTGCATGCGTAATTAAAATTGCATGCATGCGTAAGTAAGTTGCTTGCGCATGCAAATGTCAAAAAAAGAGTAATAAAAGAAGAAATAGAAATGGCTATGTATGCATTGGTATTATTCAGTTCATAGACAGGTTTGAGAAATCTATGATATGCTTCAGGGTTGAGGGCGATTTTTTTTTAACACAAATGGGTAATTTTATTAAAATGAAGGAAACTAGTATATTTTGGTGGATTCCAATCAACCAAGTTACAAAAATCAAGGAGACAAGAGACTGCACCGAGACTTGCTCTATAGAGAACTAATTACAACTGAAAGGAGCACCAATATGGAATAGGATGAAAAACACTGGATTCCCCGTCAATACTGAGAATTCCTTGAGGAAGAAGGCATCCTTTATTAGCCAGGGTGTCTGCAAGTTTATTTAAATCCCGGAGAATATGATAGGATTCAACACTGCCAAAATATTTCAATGTTATCTTAATTCTCTGCAAAATTATATTCAAGGAAGAATTGTTGAAGCTTACTGATGTATTTAAAGTTTTAACCAGCTTCTCTAAATCACCAAATATTTGAACTGACTTGAACCCTTTTCCTTTTGCAAGATGAATTGCCATAAGTAAGATGTAGCATTCAACGTAGTTGTTTGTCATTGAACCAAGACCACAATTGAAGCTGAGATTGTTCAAACTGCCAAGGAAGAAAATGACACCTCCAGCTTCGGATACCCCGAAGTTCCCTTTGGAAGCTCCATCAAAAAATATAGCTGCTGAAACATAATGCATCCAAATATTTTTAACAAAAGATTCATTCCCACGAAATTTCCAAGGAAAGGGACTAGCAGGTTTGGAACAATTCAATTTTTTGATTGAATTAAATGAGGCAAAGTCCATCCATGAGGGAGTCGAGAGAGTAGCCGTAGAACTCCCCGAGGATTCAACAAACCATAGTTTGGAATTATTAAACGCGTGCTGGATAGAAGGGACCATATCATTGAAGATGCAATTGTTTCGAATCAACCATAATTCCCACCATGTAAACTTTAAGATCGAATGCCAATGAGTATGCAATAAAGCAAAGAAAGCTTTCGAAGGATGTCTGGCATGCCAACCCAGGTAAAGGGACGGTACAGAAGACTGAACTGGGATAAATCAATTTAAATCCTAGATAATTAGATCCCATACTTTTCTGGAAAATTCACATTCAACAAGAAGGTGGTCAGCAGTTTCTAGTGCTGATTTGCAAAGGCTGCATCAGAATGGGCCGTTAAAGCCACGTTTAGAGAGGTTATCACCTATCAAAATATTGTTTTTTAATACCAGCCACAAAACATTTTTTACCTTTGGCATACATTGGGAAGCCCAGACTGATCTCCATATTGCTGGAGGGAAAATTGAACTGTGGGGAGATTGAAGAGCACTGAATCCTTTAGCTACTGTGTACACTCCATCTTTTCCCCAACCCAAACATCTTTCTGGGAGTTATGAACATGAGCAAGGCCTGTAAGAGATAAGAGAAACTGGTGTTTTTGAGATGTAAGGCAAGTAGGGAGATCTAGAATATACCAACCTACCCAGTTCCTAGAACTGTCCCAAATGCATATATCAGCCAAACGAAGAAGACCCTTATTTGTTTCCCAGTTCATTATCTCTGTTAGAGGAATGTCTGAGGAAAGAGGAGGATTCTCAAAGATTTTATCCTCCCATAGAAGGATCCTTTTCCCATTGCTTGGAATTCTAAATAGCTGTTGGTTAAAGAATTCAAAACATTTTCTACAGGAATTCCAAATAACAGTGCCAGTTGGTGTATTTGCAGAGGAAGTATTTCTCAATGAGCCACCCTTGATATATTTCTTAAAAAAAATATTGCTGATTGGATGGTTCTTATCCACAAAAGCTGCTAGATAATCTTTCCACTCAGCGCCAGGTTAGCTAGACCAGGGTCCCCGATTTGAAGACCACTTGCTGAGAATGGCCTCTTAAGTTCTTCCCAATTTACCAGGTGCAACTTATTTTGGCTTCCATTACCTCCCGACCAGAGAAAATATCGTAACAATTTAGAAATATGAGCAAAGATACTCTTTGGGGCTAACAACAATGAGGATTGGAAAATAGGATAAGCTGAGAGGACAACCTTGATCAAGATCAGTTTCCCAACCTTAGTTAGCCACTGACCACCCAAAAAAGTTATTTTTGCTTTTAACTTTGCCAGGACTTCAAGCCAGAGAGAGGGAGGTGACGGTCCAAGGGTTAAAGGAAGACCCAAATACTTGATCTTTTCCCATTTATTGAAACTAGGGAAACCCAAGAAGTCTGTTATTCGAATAATTGTCGTGGGTTCAACATTCCATCCGTAAAAAATGCTCTTCGCTTTGTTAATCAAAGCATCAGAGGATTGACATAAATTTTGAAGGGCTTCATTAAAGGCCCGAGCAATATTCATGGAAGCCCCTCCCAGGAGAAGGGAATCATCTGCAAAAAGGGTGTGGTTGATTGGATCCACTCCCCTAGCAATCCTGATGCCCGAAATGAATCCAACTTTATTTTCAAAGATCAGTTTTCTATTGAGGGTTTCGACCATCAAGATATATAGGAAAGGGGACACCGGGAAACCTTGGCAAAGGCCTCTGGAAGCTTTGAAAAAGTCAATAGGTCTACCATTAACTAATGGTGCTATCAAAGGACCATCAGTGCAAGCTTTAATCAGACTTACAAACTCAGTTCAAAAACCAAATGAGAGCAAAACATCATAGAGGAAAGGAAGCTTAACTCTGTCAAATGCATTATTCATGTCCAAATTAATTAACATACCTTTCTCTCTCCTTTGGAAGCTTGAGTGAAGAGCTTCCTAAACCTGAATTACGTTATCCACTAAGTGTCTGCCTTTAACAAATCCACCCTGAAGAGGAGAGATCAGTTTGCCTAGTAACAAATTAAATCTATTGGCTAGAAGTTTGGCAAGGATCTTATAGGAAGCGTTACACAACGAAATAGGACGAAATCTATCAAAGGAAGAGGGATTGACTTCCTTGGGGATGAGGGCAAGGAATGTAGAATTGGTGCATCCTCCCACTTTTGCTTTTCTTTGAAAGGCAGTCACCATTCAGACCAAATCTGATTTGATGATGAGCCAACAGACTTTATAGAAGTGAATGGAAAAGCCATCCAGCTTGGGAGCCTTATCAGACTCCATATCCCAAATGACATCAACAATTTCCTGTTCAATGAAGGAATTCATTACACCGTAGTTACCCTCAAAATTAACCAGAGAAGGAACATTCACCAAGAATTAAGAATAAGCATCCTTATCAGCGAAACCATCGTCCTGGAAAAGAAGCTGAAAGTGCTTGCTAGCACACTGTTCTAATAGATCTTGACCCTTTATAGAAACACCCTCTCCAATAGAAATTTCTGAGATGTGGTTTCGGGACAATCAAACCTTGTATTGTCTATGAAAATATGCAGTATTCTTGTCACCAGCCTTAGGCCAGAGACAACGAGAACTTAACCTAAGATGCTCTTCTTCTTGTCTGAAAGTTTGAGTGGTACTAGACTGAGCCAATTTATCCCGCTCTAAATGAGAATTGGAGATGTCTATGTCTTCCATGCCCAATTGGATTTTAGCTAATGCCGAAACTTGTTCTACCTTGGAGATCGCAAGAGAAGGCGATGGTGTTTTAACCCATTGTTTCAACACATTTTCAGTATTCTTTAGTTTTTGCTCCTAGACAAAACTGGGAGATCCAACAATATACTGATACCAGGCTTGGGAAACCACATCAAAAAACCCCACTCTGTCGATCTAGAGAGGACTAAATCTGAAAGGGATTGGCCCTAACTCCTCTTCTATTTCGAACAACAGTGAAATCGGGTGATGATTAGACGATAGCTTAGGTAAAATTTTGTTTGAGACAAGAGATTGCCCATCGATCAATGAACTGTTGACGAGAAATTGATCAAGCCTAACAGAGATATTTGCAGCTCCTGCTATGTGATTGGACCATGCGTAGTGCCCAAGATTTGGTTTTAGATCATTCCAATCCCAATTTTGAATTAGCTCCTCCACCATAACAAGCATGAAATCCCTTCCTCGTAGCCCACCTTTTTTTTCATTCGGAGCCAAAGAAATGTTAAGGTCGCCTGCTAGAACTATATTTGCAGGAGATTTGACCTCTAAGAATTCTGTTAACGAATTCCAGCAAGTTTGTTTTTCAATATAATTAACTGGCACGTAGAGATTGAAGAGGGATATAGAAATATTACTGATGACATGAAAGAGATCTGTGAATATCCAATGCTGGGTGGATTTTTTTTTTTAATGAAATTTCTTCACGCCATAAGGTGGCCAATCCCCCACAGGTGCCTCTAGCACTGACTGCTTTTCCAGAATTTAGTTTTCACTTATTTTTACTTAAAAGAAGGAGAACCTGCTCCTCAACCTTGTTCACTTGGAGCAAGATAATATCTGAAGGGACCATTCTCAAAAGATATTTTACAGCATCATCCTTGAGTGGATTCCCCGGTCCTCTACAGTTCCAAGAGACTAGCTGCATTACTTACCCGTGTTAGAGGGAGTTATTACTCCCTTTGGAGGCCTGGTTCTCTTATTCCTCCCATAAGACATTTCGATGGTGGGATGGATTCCTTGTGTCTTAAGTCTCTTAGCCTCTTCTTCCTGGATCTCCTTC
This sequence comes from Pseudotsuga menziesii, assembly GCA_001517045.1. Taxonomy (NCBI): domain Eukaryota; kingdom Viridiplantae; phylum Streptophyta; class Pinopsida; order Pinales; family Pinaceae; genus Pseudotsuga; species Pseudotsuga menziesii. The sequence continues at coordinate 183,553 of LPNX010442283.1, forward strand.
TTAGATTTCCTGCCACCCTTTTTGGAAAGCTGTTCAATGGATTTTTCATCAGAGGAATCAAAGATTTCAGCCGATTTCTTTCGAGCAATGTCAGCATAAGAAGGGGGAGAGCAATCCCCAATAGGAACTAGAGGATGTTATCCATCCCAAAGAGGATTCAAATGAGAAGGACCAGCTTGATTCAGAGTGTCTCTGATCGCTTCAGAATCTAGCTCAATCTCATTTAATTGCTGAACTTCACCTTCTTCGAGATTAACAGCGGAAGAATCAAGGACAACAAAGTGATTGGAAGGACCAATGGGGGTGTCAATAACCAGGGAGTAGGAATCTTCTCAATAGCAAGAAAATTAGCCACTGGTTTTCTTTCTTTTCTCTTATTTCTAGGCCTCATATTGGAAATTCCTTCTTTCTGGACTTGAGTCCACTGCTCATTTTTCTCATTAGCATTGTCCTCTTCTCCTTTTTTCTTACAGTTCTGAGCAAAATGTCCATAACTGTGACAGAATATACATTTAAATGGATTTTTTTTCATAATCCAACTCCTGGATATTAGACCACTTAACGACTGTTAGATTGATTGCTTTCGAAGGCCAATCTCCAAGTCTACTTCTACGCAGATTCTTGCACAAGAAAATTGGTCTTTTCATTAAGCCCTGTCGATATATTTACCAAGTTTGTTCCTGATGGCTTCAATGGAATCTGAATTCCAGCAATGCAAAGGAGATGTGGTAACATGACCCAAATAGGGACAATAGACGGAACCTCCTGCGTGGGATCAAAATCTAGGGTCCATTTATTCAAGTAGAGCCCCTGAGGGCCCATGAAGTATGGACCATTTCGAAAGATAATGTCATGGTCCTCTACGGAGTCAAAAACAAAAAACATAATAACCTCTCCCAAAAAAATGGTTACGAATGTTGTCAGAGATTAGGGGATGCCAGTTCCTCTGCACCCACCCATCAATGGCCTTAGGAGAGGGCCAAAGACTAGTAAATTGCCTGATTAACCCACGTTCTGCAAGATGTAAGGTAGAACGACAAGTTTTATCAGCTGGGAGTTCTACAGAAGGGATGTCCACTTTCTTGACAAACTTCTGAGCAGGCCCTCCTTTCCTCTTGCCACTAGAAACAATCAATCACTTGAAAGCCTCTAGGTCAGGAGGAAGAGGAAGAGGAGATTCCCCACTGGACATCAGATCCAAATCCACCAACGATGACAGAGCAGAAGGAAACCTCCACCAAAACCTCAACTGATCTTAACTAGAATGCAAAAATTCAGAAAAGGAGAAGCCACCAGGTCTGGGACAGACAAAGAACTTCTTGAACGATGAAGGAAGCTCTTCCAGCAAGCTGAGGCTACAAAGCAACTACCAGATATCCACAAAAGCAAAGACAATCTCACAGTCTTCAGGCAGATCGATCTCGTGGATCTGGAAGGAGTCCAGACTCCACAATGACAGAACTAGGTTGAGAGAGAACAGGGTTCTAAATGGTGGTATAAATCAGATCCCAATGCTTAATCGAGCCCGAAATTGATCACCTTGGCACTCTTGAATGATCCTCGAACAAGCAACAAAGAAACTAATGAACCAGACAGAGGGCATTGATTCAAATCCAGAGACTGCAGCTAGAAGCTATCTTGATCGAGCATGTAAAGATTAACTCACAACAAAAAATAAGACACCCAACCTTTGAGCCAGTTGGAAATCTTGGTAGATCCACAAGCTTGCAGCAAAGGAAACTAGAGAACCAGGATGAGAGCAAATTCAAAACTTCATGGAGTGTCCTTGGAGCCAAAAATGTAAAAACAAGTGAACCCACTTTGACCTATTGGGATAGGGTGAATTTTCTTAGCCAACATTGGGTTTGATGGAAAAATCTATCTATCCTAACCATTTCAGAGGATAGATCATCCAGATCTATCATCGTACTTCTGTTAAATTTTGATGGTTATATAAGATCTTATAACCTTTAGCATCATAACAGTATAACCATAAGAAAAGAGATCACTAAAAGATAGACAAGCACAACCAAAAAAGGAACACAAAGATTTATCCTGGGAAACCCTCATGGGGAAGAAAACCCAACAAAAACTTCCTCTGTATAAGATGTATAAAAAGTAAAATACAAGACCCCAAATAGGTACACCTCCCTCTAGCAGATATGTGTCTCTCTCTCTCTTATGCGTTGTGCACAAGTGTGTGTGTGTGTGTTCAAATGAGGAACACATCTCCTCTATTTATACTCTTTTTGTCACTTGACATTTAACCTAACAAGTCGGCCCCATCTTAACTAAGTAGGCCGACTTCACTTAGGAAGACTCAATACAATATTATATTATATTTATTAGGGTGCTAAAGACCCGACACACAATGGAGGCTTTACCTCATGACTCTATGATGACCAAATACAATAGTAACACTCTGCTGGAGGAATAATAACATCTCCCTTGGTTTACATCAGTAAAATACATTTAGAATATCCTTTGAAGTTACAATATTCAACACTCCCCCTTAATGTGAAGGTTATTCTACTGACAACATCATCATCGACTATAGGAGACCAGAGAGACAATATCTGCAACATCATGGAGGCTATACATCTATACATCACAGGAAGTTTTCAACATTCATCGGTGACTGGAACAACTACTCTTCAATGTCTTCATCTTCTGCATCACACGATCACTTGATCCTTTTGCAGCAATGCTTCGATCTTTCGATCCTTGGTGTCATCACTTCAATCTTCTGATCCTTTGCAGTGGTACTTCGATCTTCTGATCCTTTGTAGTGGAACTTCGATCTTCTAATCCTTTGCAGTACTTTGATCCTTTGCAGCAGCACTTCGATCTTCTCGATCCTTTGCAGCAACACTTTGGTCTTCTCGATCCTTTGCAGCAATACTTCGATATTCTCGATCCTTTGCAGCAACACTTCGATCTTCTCGATCCTTTGCAGCATCACTTTGATCTTCTCTATCCTTTGCAGCAGCACTTCAATCTTCTCGATCCTTTGTAGCAACACTTTGATCTTCTTGATCCTTTGCAACAACACTTTGTTCTTCTCGATCCTTTGCAACATCACTTCGATCCTCTCGATCCTTTGCAGTAGCACTTCAATCTTCTCGATCCTTTGTAGTGTCACTTCGATCCTTTCGATCCTTTTGCAGAAGCACTTCGATCCTTTCAATCCTTTGTAGCAGCACTTCAATCCTTCTTGATCCTTTGCTGTTGTACTTCGATCTACTTGATCCTTCGCCGCCATGCTACCTACAGTACACATGATCTATTTGCAGGATGATCAATCCTGATCACTTTAGGACATAAGTCCAAGGACAATACAATCCTCCATCAACATGATCCATGAAATCGATTAGCTGAATCATCTACAACTAAATGTAGATCTTGACCGCACCCGGTGTCGGCCCTATCATCTGTGAGGACTCATCGTAGACCATCCATACCACACAGGTTGGGACCACTCGCAAGTGAGTTACTACTGTATCTACACTCACGTGTAGGTATACTCTACCATGTAAGAGTATTATCTAGAGAGAAGATCTCGACTGCATACACAATGTCGGCCCATCATAGAACATCCATACCACATATTTTAGGACCACTCCCAAGTGAGTGTTATACTACGATGTCCATGATAACTCATCATAGAGCATCCATACCATACAGGTTAGGATCACTCCTAAGCGAGTGTTATTCTATGGCATCTACATATGAATGTAGGCATACTCTCCATACAAGAGTATCGTTTGCAGAGCAGATCTCCACTTCATACAAAATGTCAGTCTTGTCGTCCGTGAGGACTAATCGTAGAGAATCCATAACACTAAGGTTAGGACCACTCCTGAGCAAGTGTTATTCTACAGTATCCACAACTGAATGTGGGTACTCTCCATGAGAGTAACATCTTCAGGGCCATCCTTAGCTAGTAAGGACCACTTTCATGAACAAAGTGTTATACTTTCCATCCTCAAGAGAGGATACTATCGTCCACAAGTGAATGTGGGTACTCTCCATGCAAGAGTAGCATCTGCAAGGCCATCCTTAGCTAGTAAGGACCACTCTCATGAACATAGTGTTATATCTGCCATCCTCAAGAGAGGATACTGTACTCCACAAATGAATGTCGGGCCTTGTCAACATCTTCAGGCATACTTGGCCTCTTTCATGTTGGAGCATCAATGTCATCCCATCATGGATATCAGTCTCATCATCACTCCCCATTTTTTGGGAGGATCCATATTATCAACCTAATCCCCCTTTGTCCTAGGAGGGTTCATAGTCTCAACCTGTTCTTCCTTTTCGAGGATAGTCCATATCTTCGACTTGTTCCTCCTGTGTAAAGAAAGTCCACATATTCGACTTGTTCTTCCTTTTTGAAGAAAGTCCATATCTTTGACTTGTTCTTCCTTTCTGAAGAAAGTCCATATCTTTGACTTGTTATTCCTTTCTTGAGAAAGTCCATATCTTTGACCTATTTCTCCTTTTCGAGAAGGGTCCATATAATCACTGTTCCTCCTTGCGAGGAAATTATTTTCGAACTACACCAAGCTTGTCACGGAAGCTTGGTCACCACATCAACAACTTGATCATCGGTACTCACATACTGAATTTTTATGTCTTGCTTTGGTACCATATTTCACAAGATTCTTTGTCATCTTTATGTAACTCTGGTTGTCGCAAAGAATCACTGTGGTATCCAACTCCATCTCAAATAGTCCCGACATCATCTTTCTGAAGCCATATGGCTTCCCAAATAGTGGAGCAAGTTACCATGTACTTTGCTTCAATTGTACTGAGAGAAACATTGGACTAAACTATGAGATCATGACGGATCCCAAACAATAACATCCATCTGAGGTGTTCTTCCTGTCTACAGAATTTCCTGCCCAAGCAAAATCCGTATATCCATATAATCTGTAGTCATGATCTCTACCATAGTAAAGTCCCAAGTCTGTCGTACCTTTTAGGTACCTCATCACATGCTTTGCAGCTATCAGGTGAACACATCTAGGGTTAACTAGATACTGACTCATGATGTTCACGGCAAAGCATATATCTGACCTTGTGTTCATCAGATACATCAACGACTCAATAATATGTCTGTACTGAGTCATATCCACTAACTCTGATGTCTCATCAGACAATAGCTTCATGTTGGTATCCATGGGTGTGGCCATGGATTTACAATCCAACAAATCAAATCTTCTTAATATTTCCACAACATACTTTCCCTGGTTCAAAAAGATTCCTTCTGAGCTCTGCCACACTTCCAGCCTTAGTAAATAATGCACCAATCCAAGATATTTTTATCTTGAATTCTTTAGCTAGCCTTTTCTTGCAATCTGTGATATGTTTCTCATTTTCAATCAGAAATAGATCATCCACATACAACAATAGTATGTCAGGTTCAAAACTTTGAGGTAAAGGTTAGGATCAACTTTACTTTTAGTAAAGTCCATGCTTATCAAGAAACTATCTATTATGTCATACTGTTTGACCTAGGTCTATTAGCCATGCTTGTTAGGATAAGTTATTACCTTAAAAATCTTTTTAGCCTTGAGTATTTTTCCTTTACCCTAAAGTTTTTGATTCGTTTGGATTTCATTTTTAAATGTTATAGGTATTCACGATATTTGGTTTCTTAACCTAAGCTCCTATAGGATATTTCAAGTCTATTCATGATTTATGAAATTTCAAGATAAAGTAAAGCATTGCCTATGTTTTAACATATGTTGGGTACAATAATTTTCATAACTTTACAGAGAGGGAATGCTTGAAGTTGATGAAGGTTTTGATTGCAATTCAGAGTGCACATCTTTGTTGATGAACGTTTTCTCCCCTCTATTTTGGAGTTGTGCTACAAGAAAATCAGTGATCCAGAAGCATATGTCACTTATTTTTAACAATTCTTAATACAGTGTATGATTTTGTTCAAGTCTTTGCTTTAATGTAAAGAGTACAAGTCCAGCGATAGTGGTCGTGCAGTTGGTAATATTGTGATCACATTGGGGCAAACAAAGAATAATATTGCCAGAGAAGCTGAAGGCATACTTAAGTCATTCATGATCAATGAATGTGTTGGGTTGCTATGTAGTGTGCTAATAAGAAGATATTTTATTTTATTTTTCTTGGGGAGTGGGCTCAAAATCCAGAAGGCTTCCATCATGAGCAGGACATGATTCAATGGATAGAAATGTGGCGTTTTTACTGTGGTGAGTTATCATTTTCAAATGATGATTCTGAGCTACTAAAGAATCATTTTGAAAAATGGACAGATTTTTTTGTTCCTAACACATCATAGAACAATAACCTCTATCAGTTTTCCTACAGGTGTCACAGATTAGGAGAATCAAATCCATATCTGAGCCCTAATTTTTGGATCTCGAAATTTCCCTGTTTGACACATGTTTTTGAAATGCAGATCTCGGGAAAATGAAAATGAATATCAAGGAACTGAGAGAGGTTTTTTCTTAGAACAAACCAATATAAAATAACCTCTTTCAATTTATACACAGGTGTCATATATTTGGAGAAAAAAATCCATCTTTGAGCGCCAGTTTTCAGAAGCCTGGCCCAATTTTTGTGGCAGGCAGTTTCAGAAATTGATTTTAACTGATTGTTATCTTTGGGATTTGGGAGGATTTCTACGTCACCATCTATATAATGCATATTGTAACATTTTGGAGTGGAGATACACATGGGATTCGAGGATGCTGGAAGCTTATACAGTTCTGCATATACTTTATTGGTGTAAGCATTTCTCTGCTTTATGAAAGACTTAATACATCTTTTTGGAGCTAGGTTTTGAACTGATATTGCATGTATGTTTCTATGGTTCTGTTTGAACCGTTATTTACATTGTTGGTTATAAATATGTTTTTAGTGTAGCTGCTATGTTTGTAAGTGAATGTTTATGCTTATATGATATTTGAAATATTATTTCAACTGCCTATACTATATACATATGCTGGAAATGTAAACTATTTGTTTGTCATTTGTATTTGTGTGTTTTGAAGCCTATCCCATGGACTTAAAGTAATACTGTCTTTCATCCTGCAGAATCTTATTCTTATATTTGTATCTTTTGATGTTTCCAGATTATAGTTTCTCTGTATATTTTCTTCTTTTTGTCTTGTTTTCCATTGTTATCCTAAAAACCCAAAAGCAATCATTTATTTATTGAGGTTCCTGAACATTGTTGACCTCATAGTCTAGGTAGCAGAATTTAGAGAAAACACATACCCAGCTCTAAGAGCTTGCTCTAGTCCATACAGAGCCTTTTTCAACTTGCATACATGAGTCGCTATTTCTTCGACTTCAAATCCTTGTTGTTCGATGTAAACCTCTTCCTCGACCATGCCATTAAGGAAGGTTGTCTTTATATCCATCTGGTGTATATCCCACTTTATCATGGAAGCAAGTGCCATGATGGTTCTGATGGAAGTGTACCTTTCTCCTGGAGAAAATGTCTCTTCATAATCAATTCCCTCTCTCTGAGAGAATCCTCTAGCCACAAATCTCGCCTTACTTCCATCAGCAACATATTTTATCTTTCAAATCCATTTGGAAGATACCACACTCATGTTTTTTGGTTTGGGTACTATATGTTTCTAGGAAAATTATACCTCCTGCAGATAAGAGTTGTTTCTATAGTATGAATGGTTCATATCTAGAACAAATAAGTCACAACAGAGTTGGAAGACTTCCCCTAGAAGTTGTAGAGATCTAGAACAAGCTCTTTGATGGAGTGATGTAGTTGTTCTCATATAGTGATAGCGCCCCAAGGATGTACCTGCACAAAGACATCAAACACACAACGAGATCGAAGATACTAGAATATCATATACAAATCTATGTCAGTGACTAAGGAATCTAACAGTAACATGCATGATTATAACATAACATATATACGGGAGAGGAATCAAGTTTGCATTAATATAAAAAGAAGAAAGCTTACAACCTTTGCCTTAGTGTCGTGATAATCCTTCTCATGCCAATGACTTGTCCCCAAAAGTTCCAACTTGCTCCTTCTATGCTCACACACAAAATGGCCAGAATCTCAGTGCAACAACATAACCTTTCTCTCTTCTCAACCATGGGGTATGAGCCTACTTTTATAGGCCTGGGGAGGATAGGGATGGCTGAGTAAATGGTGGATGAGGTGGAAGGTAGATCCAAAAAGGACGGATCTCTAGTCCAGGTGGTCCTAGGAAGTAGGGATGAGGATGCCATGAAGCCTCTCTTTGAAACGTTTTGTGGAAACTTCTCTTTTTCACTTTTTACCAAGGGCACTGCTTCTCTTCCACTATGACAGAGCAGTGCTAGGGTAGAACCTCTCCTTGTATACATTCCATAAGCGGTGGCACCGCTTACTGTTAAGAGACAATAAGCGTTACCTAAGATTTATGAAGGAGGTAACGCTCTTTGCTAACTGGGAAAAGGCGGTGCTTGTCTTATGCTTGTAAAACTGGAAGCAATAAGGTTTTAACCAGTATTTCACTTCATATTTTTGGATTTGAGGGAAATAACTGATGTTTAGGCCTCAACACATGGTGGTGACGAGATTTATGTGTAACAGAATTCCCCCCAAAGCATGAAGCTAGAGGGATACGATAGGCGAGAGCTTTGAAAGAGAAACTTATCACTTCGAGGCAAGACATTGCTAGATCGGAGATCATTGTCAACCATGCATCTGCAATACATCAAAATTTTTGATTCATAGTCAAATGTCTCTTCATCACGGCTGCAGACCAATACAAGGCAGATCCATGAGAGAGATGAACAAACATGGCTACTAGAATACAACATAAATACATGTGATAGAGGGATCAAACTTGGACATAGCTACTAGACATACAATATAGATCTATGTCATACAGACACAAATTTGATCATAGCCATGACCATACGAATGTGGATCCATGCTAGTACTCATTCAAAATATTCCATCGCAACCTAGGGAAAGCAATGAGCGCTTCACAAAATACCCAGGGTCTTCGTCTCGTCTTCCACAAAGTACAAATCTAACCATGTGATTACAATATTCTGAAGTCGAACATGGTAGAAACCACTTGATTACTAGTTAATGATGAGAACTGTTAACAAGTGCGAGGGAGATCACCATTGATGTCAATGATTCCCAAGGTACCCTAGTACAATCTCCTGAGTGTGAATATATGATTTGATGTCAAACACTTAGTTGAATCTATCGATCAAAGGTAAATGATGTGAACCTATGTCTATAGCGAGAGAATCTACCATTAAGGCATACATACCTCAAGGTACTAAACTTTGTTTCTAAGACTAATTCCTGGATGATGAGCTCATGTCGACAGGAATAGTCTCATCGAAGGAGGGCCATGATGAATCCCACATCGATGACATGAAACTTGGAACAAAGTTCTGGAATGTTGTAGATGGTGTAACCATAGGACTAACTCAAAAAGTATTGACACAAAGGTTGTTTTGACTGCAGAGGTAAAATTTTCAACTTCCCTTTGAACATAGGGCGGCACAACTGAAGACTTGGCAGCATTGACTAGACCAGACAGACACCATGACATAATGAAGAGGCATACAATGCATTCTTTGAAAGACTCAAAGGAGTGACATGACTCATGAAAGTGGATCAACTTAGAAGTCAGCTGAATACCCAATTGAATAAATGAAATGCAGACAAGTGCCTTGTCCAAAGGTGACAAACAACTACCATTTATTTTGCAAAATGAATTGGTTCCCTTCCCTTAATTTCCCCATCATGATTGATGAGTGCCTTTTTTCATTTTTACAAGTCCAAAAAGGGTAACAAACACTCATTGTAGCTCATCCAAAGACAAGTCCATTCTCATATATTTCGCGAACCTGATAAAGGAGGGGTTCATTCCCAAAAGAGGGTCCCTCATCATTTGATTTAATGAGTCCGATGAAAGCAAACTTAGTATCGTTCATGTTTAGAGAGTCTGAACGAAAACATATGAAGACTCCAAAGGGTCCTTTTTCGTATGATTTAGTCTCCAGGGCCTGAAAAAGTATAAAATAATACTCAAGAGAACTATTCCAGTCATGATTGGCTGGAGTGTTCCTTTTTCGTAAATAGTTAATCCGAATCGAAAAAGAGATAAACTACCATCGGAGAGACGAATCTCCAAGTACTTTTACGAGCGTGAAGAAGACAACTTGCTCGACAATCTTTTCACATTTAAGGAGTCCTAAAAGAGTTTAAAGAAACATCCATTAGGGTTTCTTTTCACGATGAGCGGGTTTAACGAGCCTGAAAATAAGCGAAAATGACTCGGAGCTTTGATTCTAGGTTTCAAGAGACTAATCAAAGTGTTGAAAGGAACACTCATCGAATTTTTCCATTTTACTCAAGTATGAAAAAGTAAAAAATAAACTTAATCGTAAACAATACTGCTCATTTATGTCCTTGCAAGAACCTTTTAAAATGCCATTAGTCTCCCAAAAGCATTAAAAACTGATTTTTATAAACTATATATAAAAGGGCATTTTAATGAAAATGATTTTAAAAAAACATTAAAATAATATCCCAACCCTAAAAATATTTTATAAAAACCAGAATGAATAGTAAAAAACTATTTCATTTAATATTTACCCAATTTGGAGAGCATTTGAGAGATTTGGTGTGCAGTTTTGAGTCGAAGATTCTGAAGTCGATACCGGTCCGATTTTCGAGCCGTTAGATCTAGGTAATAGAAAGAAGCACTCTCTACACTTTCATGGTTTCCAATTTTCATTTTTGATGCATTTTTTTTAGTTTTGGGGCCTTTTGGCCAAGCCTAAAAAGTGTTCCACGGGTAATGCTTCTAGCCCTTACGGGAGGAGCGGTGCTTGATAGGAACAACGCTTTTTAAGGCATGGATAGGTGGTGGCACTGCTCTGTCATAAAGGGACAGAGGAGATGCTAGCTGTGGATCCCTAAAAACAAATGCACAAGACAAAAGAAAAGTTTTGAAGCATTTTTAAAGCTTGTATGAGTGTCTAAATGCCTCTTGGATTGTTTTTGGCAGGTTATTTTGCTGAAAATGGTCACCTGGAAAGAGAGGCAGCATGATGATGATGATAACCATTTTGCAGTGGATGCGACTTCCATGGATTCTCTATAGTGATGTGGGCTACTAAAATTCTTCCACACTCCTAGCATCGTGTCCCATGTTAGATTACTAGAGTACAATTTGAAAATGTGGAACCTCGAACAAGAGTATTTTGAGGTAGGGGCCCATATTCTCACCATAGAGGTGGATGATATCTATTTCTTGACCAGACTGTCTAGGCGAGGTGCATTTCTTTGACTGTCTCCCGTGGGGGAGATATCACTACATAGGAGTTGATTGTTCACCATTATTATCCTGGAACAAAAATGTCGAGTAAGAAAATCCTGATCAAGGAGGTGAGGGATATTCCACTTTGGTCTATTTTGTTTACCATGCAGAGGGCTGTTGGGAGACAAGGTGCTCATTAAGCATCCCAGGAACATATGTTGTATGCCCTAGAGGCCATGGCACCTATGGTGCTTAACTGGGCCGAGGCATTATTACCTGTGTTCAAGGATCAGCTGACAAAATGTCGGCAAGGAGAGCTTAAGCAGTTTGGATATCGGACCATCTTAACATGCTTCTTCTTTGAGAGGGTACCCCTCTTGAGGCTGTAGATAGTGGTCACTGATGTTAGAGCTCGAGACCCATGCATGTTACGGTGGGTGGAGACTATGGCTCGCACAGGAGGAGGCGTAGCCAAGGTGAAATACGAGGCTCCATTCTTCTGATGGTTGAGTGATCAGATCCTCATGGTTGAGGACTATGCCTATGCCAGGACTGAATTCATAAGGGACCTAGAATTGCCACTAACACGAGATGCTCAGTGGGGCAACATCGATAAGAAAAAATGCTTAAGATGTTTGATTATTTTTTGTATTTTCAAGTTTTTATAATTTTTATGGATGGAATAAGACCTAATATTTTCATGTAGACATCAGAGATGCGCGACTAGGGGGATCATCCTTGATAGATAGGCAAGCGGGAGCTCGCTAAGTTCATAGGGGAAATGATGAGCTCACTGAGCTAGAGGACAACCTTGGCCGTTTGACCTTAGACATCCCAGATCTTGGGACATATGACCTCCCCACGAGCTATCAGAGACACACGGTGGGAGTATCGCTTCAGTTGACTGCTACATAGGGTAGCACGAGCCATCATATGCTATCATGAGAATCATTAGGTGTTCTGCATGATGTATCCATGAAAGCTGGCTAGCTTCATGACTTTTTGTATCATTTTGTGTACCTGAAAGCTAGAGTGCTTCAAATGGGGTCTCGTGACCATATTTTTTGTAAAAACTCTTATATATATATATATATATATACATATATACAGACTCATTACCGGTGTTTATATGTCTCAAATGGAAATTGTATTTACATGAGTTTTATGTGTCATTTACAGTTTAGTTTACAATGGACCATGTTTATTTTACAAGTTATGAATGGACAATATACTAGTCTAGGATGTAGTTTGCGAACGAGTCAACAACCATATTATCTGATCTAGGGATATGCCTGTAAGTGATAAAATCAAACGACCTCTCTAACAGATGCACTCTTCGAAAGAGACAAAGGAGTACGGGTTTCCTGATGGTATAAACATGGTTCAGATGAAAAACCACTAATTGCGAGTCCATAAATACTACCAAATCAAGAATGTCCCAAGATGCAACCTCAATCAGTAAACCTATCACTGCCTAATACTCAACGATGTTGTTGGTAACTAGACCAATACAAACCACTCCTGAACTGATCAAGTCATGAGTTGGGGAATACAGAACCCAAGCAATTGAAGCAAGGTTCAGGGTATGACGACAAGCACCATCAGCGAAACCATAAAAATCCATTCGATCTGCATAACCAAAACATGGTATAAACAACTTGGACACCAAACTCAAAACCATATTGAAAATACCAAACACACTAAAAGTAAAAAATATACATATATACAAGGTACCATACAAAAATGACTTAAGCATAGTACCTCTTCAGGTACAACCCATTTCGAAGTTTCTAGAAGGGTATACCGTCATAATCCACGAGCTCATAAGCCCCTTTCTCTAAGACTTTTCTAATGACAAAGGGACCATGCCACATTGATTCAAACTTTCCCTTCCCTTGTTTATCATGTCTCTGATCATAAGTCAGTACTAGGTTACCTTCATTGAAAACACGAGGCTGAACAAATTTATCATACTGTGCCTTGACGTGTTTTTTGTGTGCCTTGTTAGCCAAGGCAGCATCTCTTCTAATTTCGTTAAGATCAGTCAAGTACAAATATCTCTCTTCCTCGGTGGAAGTTTTTGGGAGAATTTATACTACAAGTTTCAGTGACGGGATCTGACATTGGATAGGGAGGACAAATTCTAGTCCATAAACCAACTAGAAGGGTGTAAAACCAGCTGCTATTTTCATTGAAGTCCTGTAAGCCCAAAGAGCGAAAAAGAGAGTTAAGTGCCAATTGGATTTGTGATATCCAACTATCCTACGCAGCATAGTTTTTAAAACTTTGTTAATGGCCTCGACTTGACCATCAGCCTGCAGGTAATACAGAGTTGAGTTTTCATGGCGAAAACCCAGCTTAGCACTTAACTGGGCAATCATCTGATTCCAGAAATGATCTGTGGTCAGTGACTATAGCCTGTAGGAATCCAAACCTAGCTATCACGTGGTTGAATAAAAAGAGGGTGATAGTCTTACCATCCTCAATATATGTAGGCATTGCCTCAGCCCATTTTGTGAAGTAATCGACGACTACGATGATGTAACCATGCCCCTCGGCTGAGGTAGGATTATAATGCATAAAACCAATACCCCATTTGGAAAAAGGGCCAACTGCAATGATGGGGTGTAACAGAGCAGGGTGGGTGCGCTTTTTCAGATAAAAGTGTTGACACGGTGGGAATTTATTAATTGCCCCATGACAATCTTTAAATATTGAAGGCCAGAAATAGCCAACGCGAAGGATTTTCTTGGCTATAGCCATCCCAGAAAGATGACCACCACATGCTCTAGAGTGGAAATCATTAAGAACCTGTTCAGCCTCTTCATGTGTAAGGCATCACCAGAGAATGGAGTCGATTCCATGTCGGTACAATGTATCATTTAAGATGAGATAGTACTTTGCGTGGTGATGGATACAACGATGATTGTCACGGGATATGTCGGGCTGAAATCTCCGAGTCTGGAGATAAATGATTAAATATCCATACCATGGTTAAGTTGTGCTTATCAAGAACATGAATTCATCGAGAAATGAATCGCTGGGTTCAGTATCAATCAAAGCACAGGGAAGGTCACACATCAATTCTGCAAACAACAAGGATTTCTTCGAAGTCGCCTTGGTGAACTCAAGGTCAAATTCCTATACGATAACAATCCAACGGGAATATTTTCCTCATGGTACCTGACGAGTCAAAATGTAGTACATGGAGTTTTGATTCGTGAGCACCGTGGTAGTGCGAAGAAGAATGTAATGACAAAATTTTTGAACAAAAATGACAATATCCAATGCTAATTTCTCCACACGCGAGTAATGGGTTTCAAAATCAATGAGATTCTTACTGGCGTAATATATCACGTGTTCTTGGCCGTTGGGATCTTCCTGCACTAGAACCATTCCAATGGTGGTAGTGGAGGTAGCAGCATATAGCATAAAGTCTTTTGAATAATCCTGGGGGTGCAACATGGGTGAATGGGTTAGGGGATGTTTCAGATTATCGAAAGCTCGTTGGGCCTGGTCATCCCAGAATAATGGAGTATCCTTCTTTAGGAGAAGCATATAACCATGTGTTTTCTCTGTGAAGTTGCAAATGAAAGAACAAAGAAAGTTTTCCTTCCCTTGCAAACTTTGGAGCTCAGTAATGTTTGTTGGGGTAGGTAGGGCCAATACAGCAGCAATTTCCAAAGGGTCAATTCGGATGCCATCTTTGGAAACCACAAAGCCAAGAAAACGTCCAGTATCAACACAAAAAGCACATTTGTGTGGATTAATTCATATGTTATAATGATGAAATCTAAGGAAAATGTCCCTGAGATGCCCAGGGTGGTCCTCCTGTTGCTGTGAATGAGCTGGGAGATCGTCAAGGTATGGCTCCACGATGTGCTTAATGTCGTGAAACGCATAGGACATGTTGCACTGAAATGTAGCTCCGACGTTATTAAGACCAAAAGGTAACTTTCGATATTCGAAGGTTCCCCATGGGCATATAAATGCCCTTTTGTGCTGATCAGCGGGAAAGATATCAGTTTGATTGTAGCTAGAAAATCCATCCATGAAAGAAAAAATGACACTCCCAGCAAAGTTGTTGATAATCTGATCGATATGTGGAGTCGGGAAATTGTCCTTAGGACAAGCCTTATTTAAGTCTCAAAAATCAATACAGACTCTAATAGTGCCTTCCTTTTTATTGACAGGAACAATATTAGACACCCATTCCGTTAGGGGTACGGGATAAATAAACTCCGCCTTCAAAATTTTCTCTACTTCGGCTTTAATAGCCGTAACCTTCCCAGGATAGACTTGACGTAATTTCTGTTGGATAGATTTTTTCGTGGGATAGGTTTTAATTTCATGAACCACAATAGATGGGTCAATCCCAAGCATTTCCTCCTACATCCACGCAAAAATATCATGGAATTATTTGAATAATTCTCTATAGCTTTCAACTTCTTCTGTCGAGAGCAGTTCTGGCCTACGTGAACGTGCTCAACAGTTCCGAGCTTGACTGATATGTCAATCGAGGTTGTCTTATTAATGTTGCAAATATTTCCTTCGGATTCAGTATTTTGCAATGATACAGGCGTTTGCGGAGCGCTGACATTATTACTACCAATTAGAGATACAAAGTCAAAATCTGCCGAATTGGCATAGGGAAGGAACAAGGATCGATGATGGTGATCCTCCCATACAGATTCATCCATAATCATAATCTCCATGATGGACTCGTATGATGGAAAATTATGGGAGAGATAGTCCAGAGTAGGGAGAGAGAGGGTTCTAACAAGTAAGGCAGGTGGTAAGGATTCGAAGCCACAAGATGAAGATCATTAGTATGGACATCGAAAATAGATTGGACAACATCATAAAGTGCTTCAAAAGGACCAAGGGAGGATGACTCAACAACTTCTTTTCCCTTAGGATTATATCCATTCGTGGAAATCATATTCACGGCCGCCACTTCTGTACTAGGAGGAGATGGTGAAAACACGCCCATAAGGGTGGAATCCTTCAACATACCTATCCCAATCAACTGATAAGGAGGGGGGGACTGACCTAGCATAGGGATGTTATTCGCAGCAGGGGTAGTAACATCCGATGGACAAAAGTGAAGATGATCAATGGTCACAATCTTCCCCAAATGAGGAAATTGGAGAGTTTGAAAGACTGTCGAAGTGACACTAGTCATAGCATAGAACCAAGTTCTCCCTAATAGAATATTGTAAACCAATGGGGCCTCAACTACTTCCACTTGAATGGAAACAGTATTTCCCCCAAGCTCGATTGAAATGGCTGGAAATAGAGCATGAGGCTAGAAACCTCATCCATCGAAATCTTTTAAGGTGGTAGGTGACTTCATAATTTTAGGAGAACCAATGGCTCTCCAAGAGGATACAGACAAAACTGAGGTCGAGGCTCCCTCATCCAGAATGGTCCTGTGGACCTTTCTCCCAACTAATATCGTTGCAATCTGAAAAGCAAGCTGGTGGGGTAATCTAGAATTATAGTTCTCCACATTGAAATGAATCAATTTATGTTATCAGGGTCTAAGGCTCCCAAACCAGTCAACAGTTTTTTGCGCTGTGTAGGACAGCTTTGGAGAACCTCCAGGGTAGACATTGCACAGGGTGCCTGGGATAGATCTTCAACAACATTATAGAATTGTGCAGCTTGGGCATTGGGATTTAAAACAACCTTCCTGAGAGTACTCTTGGGTGGATGGAAAATCATGTCGAGATTAGGTTTCTAGATGGTGAGAGGACCATTAGACGAGGATGCAGAAGAACCAGCGAGAGGAGCTTTCTCTGGAGTAGGATTTTCATCTTTCTTCTCCACAGGTTTGTCGTATGACTGACTACGAGTTGATAAATTAACCATTTCTGAGGACATCATTCTAATTTATTCTGTGATATTAGAGGTTCCTTAATTAGACATGTGGTCTATCAATTGCTATTGAGACAGAAAGGGATCAGCAAGCGCTGCTGGTGCGGGGTTACTCTTTAAAAATTTATTAATCTCTTCACGACAATGACACTCCTTCATGAAGTGATCACCACCACACAATAGGTAGGGATACTTGGATTTTATATTTCCTTTGTTATCATTCTCCGTGGCCGTAGCCTTAGGATGCTCCTGTTGGTTTCCAGGCCTTTTGTTTTTACCTTTTCCTTTTCCCTGTTACTGTAGATGCTCCTGTTGGTTTCCAGGATTTTTGTTTTTACCTTTTCCTTTTCCCTGTTACTGTATGTATGCGTACTTTGGATATCATTTACCTAGGATGAATTCACATAAGTCGAAGGAGCAGTAGTAGAAGCATTTTGTTGCTTGGCAGGATTTGTTGCTGATGAGGGCTGGATTGAATTGATAACCCCATCAACAAGATTTTCTGTGGGTGGTTTGATAGGGTCTGTGCTAGGACGAGGAGCTTGAGGAATTAGGTCATACAGTGTTCCGAACTGGTAATACACCAAGTCCATATATTGAGCGCGACTGATATCCTGATCTTCAGTAACAACACCGCCCATAACCACATCTCGAGCATAGGGAGGCAACAAAGATTTCATGAACCAATCAACTAATAGTTGGTCCTGGATAGGAGCTTTAATGAGTCGTCTCCGCCTTCTCCACTCATGGATATGGTCCGATATGTGCGTGGAGGTATTTTGACGGAGTGAAGTTAAAATATCCGTACCCGTTTCATAACAAATGGGTAGCTAAAAGTGTGTGAGGAAAACAGTTGCTAATGAGCCAAAATCCACAAACGAGTGTTGTGGAAGTTCAATGTACCATTTCGCGGCCGTACCAGTCAAAGTATGCTGAAAGAGTCTCAACCGAATAGAGCCATCCATCAAGGAGTTAGATGAACACCACAGATGGAAATTCATAACATGATTCTTGGAATCATCTCCTTGCTTTCCATCAAACTTCAAAATGTCTGATGGCAACTTGACTAGAATAACGGGCCATGAAGGGTTATGCTGAATGCGATCGTTAATCAACTTGGATAGATCAGGAAAGTCCAAAGTTGCCAAGAAAGGTAATTTCTGATTAGGTTCGACATACTGGTAGTATTGATAAGGCATATGTACGCCAGTAGGACCATAGGTTGTCTGGTACACTGGTTATTGAAGTGGCTGATGAGAAGATGAACCTCCCAAAGATCCTCTTGAAGGGAGTTGATCTCCAGGAGAAGAACCACCTAGACCTCCAGGTGGTGGGCCTCTAGGTGGTGTACCTCCACCTGGTGGTCCTCCATAAGGTAGACCTCCGCCTGGAGGGACCCCAAAAGGTGGACCTTCACCTGGCGGGACCCCAGAAGGTGGACCCTCCAGGTGGTGGGCCTCTAGGTGGCGGCCTTCTTGATGGTGGCCCTGCAGGTGGTGGTCCTCTGTGAAGTGGACCTCCACCAGGTGGGCCTCTGCCAGGCGGACCTCCACTTGGTGTTCCTCTGAAAGGTGGGCCACCATAAGGTGGCCCTCCAGAACCTCCAGTAGTATTAATAGGTATTCCTCCCATTGCTGGCATGTAGGACCAGTTAGGTTGCCCCCACGATGTAAGTATGTTTCCAAGGTAAGGAATTCAAGTATACATAGTTCCTATAGATGTAGGTTGATAATTCATATTCTCGATAGGTAATTGATTCCCTGGCTAACCATAACCCCAAGAAGTTTGGTCGATTGCAGGTTGTACCCCTGAGGGTTGACCTAAACTTGACGGAGGGTTTACCATATTGGTATTGGTGGGAGGAACAAACACTGTGGATTGTCTTGTAGCAGAGGTCTGTTTGACACTGGTAGCAACTCCACTAACTGATGATGTAACTCGTGTTGGGGGTTTCCCCCCAACGTTGGAAGGTACTAATACCACTGGAACCAAAGGTTCCCCCCCAGCCATAGAAGGTATAGGAGGACTAGAAACAGACCTAGAATTTGAAACTCTAGGAGCAGGGTTGGAAGTTCGACCTGGATACTGAGGAGTCAAACCACGAGGTGGGACATCTTCAATAGGAGCCAAAGTCTTGACAAGTGAACGGTATCCAAAAGGCCAAGGATCCGAAAGACGGGGTAAAATATCTGACATAAGTTCTTTGTGAGGTATAGGTGTGGCCAAAAATCTTTCCATCCTCTCTTTAAAATTACATGCATGGTTAAGAGATGCTTGGATCTCTCTATATTCTTCTTCACTTAGTGAAGGATTATCAAGAAAGAGTCTATTAACACCAAATTCGGAAATGACTTGACCCATAGAAGTTCTTCAAAAAGGAGCATTAGGGCCATATTTTGTAGGACTGTCAACACGATCTTCCATGGCAGCATGGAAGGAAATATCAGCCATAGGAGGCTGTTGGACCAAGGGATCAACGTAAGCATTGAATTGTTCTTTGCTTTCCACAACTGGGCTTCTTTCCACATGGGAGTTAGTTGCAACACCTTGATCTGTGGCTTCCATTGGGACTTTCCCTGTAGCAGGAGGAAAGTCGGGTGGCAAGCCCTGGTTTCTTCTGGATCGTCTCAACTGAAACTCAACCAGATTATAAAATTCACTAAACCTAACCTAAGGTTTCAAAACTAAGAAAAATCACACAAGGTATTCTCCTACACAAGATACAAGCCACAAGAAAACTTAAGTGACAATAGGGGCTAATATAAGCTGGTTCCTCACTAGGATGTCAAGTCTTTGCAACTTGCTATATACCATAGGGTTCAACAGTAAAACGCGACGATGAGGATCAACCGTCCCTCGCCTGAATACCCGACTACCTGGACGACACATGCGTAGTAATCTCCTCGAGTGCTCTTCTCGGTGTATTGCGCTGACAAGACGACCAAAAGGGATTTTTCTGAGATGGTTTTAGGAATCCTAGAAGGGCCTCCCGATATACACAAGGTACGTGGGAGTTCAAATCCGGAGTAGTGCTGTTTAATACACAACCGTTCACAGGGGGCCTTCTGATATACAATTGAGTATGTGAAGTACCTTTCGATATACCTCAAGGGTACATGAAAGGCTGTTCTATATACTGATGGTATGTGGAAGAACCGCGTAGGTCCCGAGTTGCAATGCAGGCAAAAAATGACAACTCCTACATTTTATGACGCCGGAACACGTCAATAACTTATCACTCAAATTACTAAAATTTTTAACCTATAACTACAGTTAATTTTAAGTTGAATGGTTAGGTGAGTGCATGGAGTGTAGACATAAATGTAAAACCATGCAAGTATGATATGCAACTTCTTTCACTTTACCATTCAAATCATGCATACTTACGGGAAGGAGAGATTGTTTTTCTTTTCAATTTCGTTTCAAAGCCAAAAATTTTCCCAAACAAGAACACTAAACAAAAATGTTTGAGAATACAACAAGCAACGCACTCCTAATCCAATTTTCCTGAAAGCAAGCAGTGAAAACAAGATCTCTTTTCCTAAAAAGAAAGATACCAATACTAAAGGCACACTATAAATTTTTCACTATTCTTCAAAAAATGAAAAATCTAATCTTTAACACCATGATAATATTTTTTGATGAGACTAGCTTATATAAAAGAGAAGAAGAAAATGGATAGTTGAAAGCTTATGATGCTAATCAGGAGTCCAATAATCTATCTTCAGAACACAATAATAACCAAATCTCAAAATTTTTCTATTTTATCAAAAGCAAGAAGAAGTGTTCTCATGAACTAATGAAGAACAAAAAAGCAATGCCTATGAGCAGATCTTTCTTTCCAGTTTATGATTCAACAAAGAGATCTAACTGAGCTTAGCTTTCAAACACTCCTTTCGAAAAAAAAACCAAGCATACAAGCAATCAAAATGACGAGTATAACCTATCTCTTTGATTGAAATAAACTAAGCATTTACCACACAATCAAACTTTGACTTTGAACAATCTAGATCTCAGATATCAAGCCCAAAAACACACAAAAACTGAAAGCATCATTAACCAAGCTTTGAAACTACAAGGGTGGGATGTACAAACCTGGCACCACTTATGACTATGGATGACAAAGTGTTACCAGCTTAGAACCGCTTCTTACCTTCGCTGATAGAGTGGTGGCACCGCTTCTTGACTACTGTGCATAGGTGGTGGCACCACCTATTGCTCACTTTGTAGGAGTGGTGTTCCTGTAGATGACAAAACCAAGAAAATGGCGAAAAAGAGATTATTAGCTGCTGATAATTTGGCATCCAACCACAAAATAAAGTATGGAATTGAACACAAAATGAAAAAATAACTCAGATATGAAGAGATCTGATAAAAATGAGCAATATTTCACCAAAAAATATAATGGATCTAATCACTGAACAAGTTGGAATTGGATTTCAGACAAGTGTTTGAGGATTAAAGAAGATCAGATATATTGAAAACTCATTCCCCAGCGGAGTCACCATATTTGTTGCTAGGAAAATTACACCTCCTGTGGACAAGAGTTGTTCCTCTAGTATGAATGGTTCAGATCTAGAACAAAGAAGTCACAACAGAGTTGTAAGACTTCCCTTAGAAGTTGCAAAGATATGGAATAATCTCTTTGATGAAGTGATTTAGTTGTTATCCTATGGTGATAACTCTCAAAGGATGTACCTGCACAAACACATCAAACATGCAACGAGATGAAAGATACCAGAATATCATCTACAAATCTATGTTAGTGACTAAGGAATCTAATAGTAACATGCATGATTATAACATAACATATATATGGGAGAGGAACCAAGTTTGCATTAATATAAAAATAAGAAAGCTTACAACCTTCGCCTTAGTGTCATGATGCTCCTTCTCATGCCAATGACTTGTCCCCAAAATTCCAAGTTTCTCCTTCTATGCTCACACACAAAATCGCCAGAATCTCAGTGCAGCAACATAACCTTTCTTTCTTGTCCACCATGGGGTATGAGCCTGCTTTTATAGGCCTTAGGAGGATAGGGATGGTTGAGTAAATGGTGGATGAGGTGGAAGGGAGATCCCAAAAGGATGGATCTCGAGTCTAGGTGGTTTGAGGAAGTTGGGATGAGGATGCCACGAAGCCTCTCTTCGAGAAGTTTCGCGGAAACTTCTCTTTTTCACTTTTTACCAAGGGCACCACTTCTCTTCCACTATGACAGAGTAGTGCTAGGGTAGAACCACTCCTTATATACAGGCCATAAGTGGTGGCACCGCTTACTGTTAAGAGACAATAAGCGTTACCTGAGATTTATGAAGGAGGTAACGCTCTTTGCTAACTAGGCAAAGGCGGTGCTTGTCTTATGCTTGTAAAACTGGAAGCAATAAGGTTTTAGTCAGTATTTCACTTCATATTTTGGGATTTGAGGGAAATAACTGATGTTTGGGCCTCAACACATGGTGGTGACAAGATTTATGTGTAATAGAATGGCCCCCCAAAGCATGAGGCTAGAGGGATACGATAGGTGAGAGCTTTGAAAGAGCAAGTTATCACTTCAAGGCAAGACATTGCTAAATCAGAGATCATCGTCAACCATGAATCTGCAATACATCAATACTTTTGATTCATAGTCAAATGTCTCTTCATCATGGATGCAGACCAATACAAGGCAGATCCATGAGAGAGATGAACAAACATGGCTACTAGAATACAATGTATATCCATGTGATAGAGGACTCAAACTTGGACATAGCTACCAGACATACAATATAGATCTATGTCATACAGACGCAAATTTGAGCATAGCCATGACCATACAAATGTGGATCCATGCTAGGACTCATTCAAAATATTCCATCGCAACCTAGTGAAAGCAATGAGCGCTTCACAAAATACCTAGAGTCTTCGTCTTGTCTTCCACAAAGTATGCATCTAACCATGTTATTACAATATTCTGAAGTCGAACATGGTAGAAACCACTTGATTACCGGTCAATGATGAGAACCGTTAACAAGTGTGAGAGAGATCACCATTGATGTCAATGATTCCCAAGGTATCCTAGTACAATCTACTGAGTGTAAATAGATGATTTGATGTTGAACCCTCAGTCGAATCTATCGATCAAGGGTCAATGATGTGAACCTATGTCGATAGAGAGAAAAATTTTCATTAAGGCATACAGACCTCAAGGTACTAAACTTTGTTTCTAAGACTAATTCCTGGATGATGAGATGATGTTGACATGAATAGTCTTGTCGAAGGAGGGCCATGATGAATCGCACATTGACGACACGAAACTTGGAACAAAGTTCTGGAATGTTGTAGATGATGTAACCTTAGGATTGACTCAAAAAGTACTGACACAAAGGTTGTTTTTACTGTAGAGGTAAACTTTTCAACTTCCCTTTGAATATCAGGCGGAACGACCGAAGACTTGGCAGCATTGACTAGACCAGACGGACACCATGACATAATGAAGAGGCGGGCAATGCATTCTTTGAAAGAATCAAAGGAGTGACAAGATTCATGAAAGTGGATCGACTTGGAAGTCAGTTGAATACCCGATTAACTGAATGAAATGCAGACAAGTGCCATGTTCAAAGGTGAGAAACAATTGCCATTTATTTTGCAAAACGAATTGGTTCCCTTCCCTTAATTTACGCATCATGATTGATGCGTGCCTCTTTTATTTTTTACGAGTCCAAAGAGGGTAACAAACACTTGTTGTAGCTCATCCAAGGACAAGTCCATTATCATATATTTCGTGAACCTGAGAAAGGAGGGGTTCGTTCCCAAAAGAGGGTCCCTCATCGTTTGATTTTATGAGTCCGATGAAAGCAAACTCAGTATCGTTCATGTTTAGAGAGTCTGAACGAAAACATAAGAAGACTCCAAAGGGTCCTTTTTCGTATGATTTAGTCTCCAGGGCTTGAAAAAGTATAAAATAATACCCGAGAGAACTCTTCCAGTCATGATTGGTTGAAGTGTTCCTTTTTCGTAAATAGTCAATCCAAACCGAAAAAGAGATAAACTACCGTCAGAGAGACGACTCTTCAAGTACTTTTATGAGTGTGAAGAAGCCAATTTCGCTCAACAATATTTTCACATTTAAGGAGTCCGAAAGAGTTTAAAGAAGACATCCATTAGGGTTTCTCTTCACGATGAGCGGGTTTAACGAGCCTGAAAGAATAAAAAATGACTCAAAGCTTTGATTCTAGGTTTCGAGAGCATGATTAAAGTGTTGAAAGGAACGCTCAATGACTTTTTCCATTTTACTCAAGTATGAAAAAGTCAAAAATAAACTTAACCGTAAACAATACTGCTCATTTATGTCCCTGCAAGAGCCTTTTAAAACACCATTAGTCTCCCAAAAGCATTAAAAACTGATTTTTATAAAATATATATAAAGGGTATTTTAATGAAAATGATTTAAAAAAACATTAAAATAATATCCCAACCCTAAAAATCTTTTATAAAAACCAAAATGAATAGTAAAAAACTAGTTCATTTACTATTTACCCAATTTAGAGAGCATTTGAGAGGTTTGGTGTGTAGTTTTTAGTCAAATATTCTGAAGCCGGTACTCATCTGATTCGAGCCATCGGATCCAGGTAAGAGATAGAAGCCATGTCTACACTTTCATGGTTTCCAATTTTCATTTTTGATGCATTTTTCTGAGTTTTGGGGCCTTTTGGCCAAGCCTAAAAAGCGTTCCACGGGTAACGCTTCTAGCCCTTATGGGAGGAGCGGTGCTCAAAAGGAACCGTGCTTTTAAGGCATGGACAGGTGGTGGTATGACTCTGTCATAAAGGGATAGAGGCAATTTTGACCGTGGAGCCCTAAAAATAAATGCCCAAGCCAAAAGAAAAGTTTTGAAGCATTTTTAAAGCTTGTATGAGTGTCTAAATGCCTCTTGGATTGTTTTTGGCAGGTTATTTTGCTGAAAATGGTCACCTGGAAAGAGAGGTAACATGCTGATGATGATAACCGTGTTGCAGCGGATGTGGCTTCCATGGCTGTTCTACAAGGCTGTGGGCTACTAAAATTCTTCCACACTCCTAGCATGGTGTCCCATGTTAGATTACTGGAGTACATTCTGAAAATGTGGAACCCCAAACAACAGTATTTTTGAGGTAGGGGCCCATATTTTCACCATAGCGGTGGAGGATATCTATTTCTTGACCAAAGTGTCTAGGCGAGGTGCATCTCTTTGACTGGCTCCTATGAGGGAGATATCACTACACATGAGTTGATTGTTCGCCATTGTTATCCTGGAACAAAAATGTTGGGTAAGGAAATCTCGATCAAGGAGGTGGGGGATATTCCACTTCGGTCCATTTTTTTTACGATGCAGAGGGTTGCTGGGAGCCAAGGGGCTCATCAAGAATCCCGGGAACATATGTTGTATGCCCTGGAGGCCATGGCACCTACGGTGTTTAACTAGGCTGAGGTGTTATTACTTGTGTTCAAGGATCAACTGACAAAATGTCGGCAAGGAGAGATTAAGCAGTTTGGATACGAGACCATCTTAGCATGCTTCTTCTTTGAGAGGGTACCCCTCTTGAGGCCACAGGTAGTGTTCATTGAGCTCAAAGCTCGAGACCCACGCATGTTGCGGTTGCTGGAGACTATGGCTCGCACAAGAGGAGGCGAAGCCAAGGTGAAATATGAGGCTCCATTCTTTCAATGGTTGAGTGATCAGATCCTCATGGTTGAGGACTATGCGTACTATGGGACCGAATTCAAAGGGGACCCAGAATTTCCACTACCAGGAGATGCTTAGTGGGGCAACATCGGTAAGAAAAAATGCTTAAGATTTTTGATTATTTTTTGTATTTTCAAGTTTTTATATTTTTTATGGATGGTAACAAGACCTAATATTTTCATGTAGACATCAGAGATGCACGACTAAGGGGATCATCCCTGATGGATAGGTGAGCGGGAGCTCGCTACGTTCATAGGGGAAATGATGAGCTCACTAAGCTAGAGGACAACCTTGGCCATTTGACCTTAGACATTCCGGATGCTGGGATAGATGACCTCCCCACGAGGTATCAGAGACACACGGCAGGAGTATCGAGCTGCTTCAGTCGACTACTACATAGGGTAGCATGTGCCATCATAATGTATTAGAGCATCATTAGGTGTTTTGCATGATGTATCCCTGAAAGCGGGCTAGCTTCAGGACTTTTTGTATCATTTTGTGTACTTGAAATCCAGAGTGCTTTAGATGGGGTCTCATGACCATATTTTTTTGTAAAAACTCTTACATATATATATACAGACTCATTGCCGATGTTTATATGTCTCAAATGGAAATCGTATTTACATGAGTTTTATGTGTCATTTACAGTTTATTTTACAATGGACTATGTTTATTTTACAAGTTATGAATGGGAAATATACCAGTCTAGGATGTAGTTTGCTAACGAGTTAACAATCGTATTACTGACCTAGGGATATTCCTGTAAGTGATAAACTCGAACGACCTCTCTAACATACACACTCTTCTAAAGAGATGAAGGAGTATAGGGTTCCTAATTGTATAAACATGGTTCAGATGACATACCACTAATTGTGAGTCCATAAATACTACCAAATCACGAATGTCCCGAGATGCAGCCTCAGTCAGTAAACCTATCACTGCCATCACTCGATGATGTTGTTGGTATTCAGACCAATACAAACCAATCCTAAACTGATCAAGTCATGAGCTAGGGAATACATAACCTAAGCAGCTGAAGCAAGGTTCAGGGTATGATAGCAAGCGCCATCGAAGAAACCATAAAAATCCATCCGATCTGCATAACCAAAACATGGTATAAACAACATGGACACCAAAATCAAAACCATATTGAAAATAACAAACACATTGAAAGTAATAAATATACATATATACAAGGTACCATACAAAAATGACTTAAGCAGAGTACCTCTTTAGGTACAACCTATTGCGAGGTTCCCCAAAGGGTATCCCGTCATAATCCACGAGCTCGTAAGCCCCTCTCTCTAAGACTTTGCTAACGATAAAGGGACCATACCACATTGATTCAAACTCTCCCTTCCCTAGTTTATCATGTCTCTGATCATAAGTCAGGACTAGGTCACCTTTATTGAATACACAAGGCTGAACAAATTTATCATACTGTGCCTTGACGCATTTTTTGTGTGCCTCATTAGCTGAGGTAGCATCTTTTCCAATTTCGTTAAGCTAATTCAAGTACACAAATCTCTCTTCCTCGGTGGAAGTGTTTGGGAGAAGTTCTACTGCAAGTTTCAGTGACGGGATCTGACATTGGATAGGGAGGACAACTTGTAGTCCATAAACCAACTAGAAGGCTGTGAAACTAGTCGATGTTTTCACTGAAGTCCTGTAAGCCCAAAAAGCAGAAAAGAGAGATAAGTGCTAGTTGGATTTGTGATCTCCAAATATCCTACGTAGCATAGTTTTTAAAACTTTGTTAATGTCCTCGACTTGACCAATAGCCCACGGGTAATACGGATTTGGGTTTTCATGGCGAAAACACAGCTTAGTGCTTAACTCGACCATCATCTGATTCTGGAAATGAGATCCGTGGTCAATGACTATAGCCTGCATGAATCTAAACCTAGCTATCACGTGGTTGAATAAAAAGAGGGAGGTAGTCTGACCATCCTAAACATATGTAGGCATTGCCTTAACCCATTTTGTGAAGTAATTGACAGCTACGATGATGTAACCATGCCTCTCGACTGAGGTAGGGTTACAATGCATAAAATCAATTCCCCATTTGGAAAAAGGGCCAATTGCAATTATAGGGTGTAACAGAGCAGGGTGGGTGTGCTTTTTCAGATAAAAGTGTTGACAGGGTGGGAATTTCTTAACTTCCTCATGGGCAGGGTGGCCAGAAATAGGCAACACAAAGAATTTTCTGGGATTTAACCATCCCAGAAAGATGACAGCCACATGCTCCAAAGTGGAAATCATTAAGAACCTGCTTAGCCTCTTCATGTGTAAGGCATCGCCATAGAATGGAGTCGATACCATGTTGGTACAATTTATCATTTAAGATGAGATAGTACTTTGCATGGTGACAGATACGACGACGATCGTCATGGGATATGTCGGACTGAAATATCTGAGTCTGGAGATAAATTATTAAATCTCCATACCATGGGTCAGTTGTGCTTATCAAGAGTAGGAATTCATTGAGAAATGAATTGCTGGGCTCAGTATGAATCAAAGCATAGGGAAGGTCATACATCAATTCCACAAACACCAAGGATTTCTTCGAAGTTGCCTTGGCGAACTCAGGGTCAAATTCCTCCAAGATAACAATCCAACGAGAATCTTCCCCCCTAGTACCTGACGAGTCAGAATGTAGTACATGGGGTTTTAATCCGCTAGTACTGTGGTAGTGTGAAGTAGAATGTAATGAGAAATTTTTAAACAACAATGACCGTAGCCAATGCTAATTTGTCCACATGTGAGTAACGGGTTTCATAATCAATGATATTCTTACTGGCGTAATAGATCACGTGTTCCTTGCCGTTGGGATCTTCCTGCACTAGAACCATTCCAATGGTGGTAGCGGAGGCAACAACATATAACATAAAGTCTTTTGAATAATCCGGGGGGTGCAACATGGGTGAATGGGTTAGAGCATGTTTCATATTATTGAAATCTAGTTGGGCCTGGTCATCCCTGAAGAATGGAGTATCCTTCTTCAGGAGACGCATATAACCGTGCATTTTCTTTGCGAAGTTGCAAACAAAATGACGAAGAAAGTGTGCCTTCCCTTGCAACATTTGGAGCTCAGTAATGTTTGTCGGGGTAGGTAGGGCCAATATAGAATAAATTTTTAAAGGGTCAATCCGGATGCCATCTTTGGGAACCACAAAGCCAAGAAGAAGTCTAGTCTCAACACAAAAAACACATTTGTGTGGATTAAGACGTATGTTATAATGACGACATCTAAGGAAAATGTCCCTCAGATGCCCACGGTGGTCCTCCCGTTGCTATGAATGAGCTGGGAGATCGTTAAGGTACAACTCCATGATGTGCTTAACGTCCTGTAACGCATAGGACATGGTGCGCTGCAATATAGCTCCAACATTCTTAAGACCAAAATGCAACTTCCGATATGCCAAGGTTCCCCATGGGAATATAAATGTCATTTTGTGTTGATCGGTGGGTAATATCTCAATCTGATCGTAGCCAGAAAATCCATCCATGAAATAAAAAATGACACTCCCAACACAATTGTCGATAATCTGATTGATATGTGGAATCAGGAAATTGTCCTTAGGACAAGCCTTATTTAAGTCTCGAAAATAAATATAGACTCTAATAGTGCCCTACTTTTTATTGACATGAACAATATTCGACACCCATTTCGTGAGGGGTACGGGATAAATAAACCCCGCCTTCAGAATTTTCTCTACTTCAGCTTTAATAGTCGCAGCCTTCCGAGGATGGACTTGACATAATTTCTGTCGGATATGTTTTGCCGTGGGATAGGTGTTTAATTTCATGAACCACAATAGATGGGTCAATCCTAGGAATTTCCCCGTACGTCTAGGCAAAAATATCACAGTATTCTTTGAATAATGCTCTATAGTTTTCAGCTTCTTCTGTCGAACAGTTTCGACCTACGTGAACATGCTCAACATTTTCAGGCTTGATTGATATGTCAATCGGGGTTGTCTTAGTAATGTTGCAAATATTTCCTTCGGATTCAGTTTTTTGCAACAATACAGGCGTTTGCAGAGTGCTGACAATATCGGTGCCAATGAGAGATACAAATTCAAAATCTGCCGAACTAGCATTGGGGAGGAACGAGGATTGATGATGGTGATCCTCCCATATAGATTCATCCGTACTCATAATGTCCATGATGGACTCATTCGACGGAAAAGTGTGGGAGAGATAGTCTAGAGTAGGGAGAGAGGGTTCTAACCAGTAAGGAAGGTGGTAAGGATCCGAAGCGAGAAGATGAAGATCATTAGTATAGACATTGGGAATAGATTGAACAACATCATTAAGTGCTTCATAAGGACCAAGCTAGGATGACTCAAGAACTTCTTTGCACTTAGGATTATAGCCAGTCGTGGAAATCATATTCACTATCGCTAGTTTTGTACTAGGAGGAGCTAGTGGAAACACGCCCATAAGGGTGGAATTCTTCAACATACCTACCTTAATTGACTGATAAGGAGGGGGGGACTGACCTAGCACAGGGATGTTATTCGTAGCAGGGGTAGTAACATCCGGTGAACAAAAGTCAAGTTGATGAATGGTCACAATCTTCCCCAAATGAGGAAATTGGAGAGTTCTAAAGACTATCGAAGTGACAACGGTCATAGCATAGAGCCAATTTCTCCCTAATAGAAGATTGTAATGTTATATTTTTAACATTAAGTTAGCATCATATTATGATCTTTAACTTAGAGAATAACAAGCACATCAATCAAACACAAGAGACAATGAACATAGCGTTTTTCCTCGGGGAAACCATAAATGGAGAAAACCCTGCAACTTCCTCAGAGATATAATCAACACCAAAACTAAAACCCCAAAACAGTAAGATGATCTCCCGACAACATCAACCTCTTTCTTCCTAGCCCCAGTGTCTTCTTCTTCCTTAGCTATGCGCTACAACTGAGTGTGCGTGAGTGTGTGATAAATAGAGAGGCTAGCTCTCTATTTATACTGATTCCTGACTTGAATAAACCCTACTAGGTCCAACTTCTCTAGGAGAGTCTAATAACCCTAGTGCCTCGGGCGGGGACTTTAACCCTTGAACAATAAGAGGGTTACCCACAATGACTTGACATGACTTGTTTACATTATAGATCCTCTCGATTGGAACATCGGGGCATGACATGACTCAATTACAATACAGACACATCCCATAATAAACATCGAGGTACAAGACATAAGACACATAGGTGAATACATTCCGAAGTTACAAATACATCAACACTCCCTCTTAACTAGGAAGGTATTTTTTTGACACAATTTTCAGCACATGTATTCTTCTCTATATTGATTGGATCATTTAGGAATCGTCATCTTCAAGTTGTCTTCATATTCAAGTCATCTTCATCTTCAAGTCTTCTTCTAAGTCATCTTCTTCGTCACGGGATTTGGATCATCACGACTACTGGAACATCACTACTGGATCATCATCACTGTATCATCATCAAATCTGGATCATCACTTGATCTAGATCATCATCAATTCTGGATCATCATCACATCTCAATCATCACTTGATCTGGATCATCATCATCGGTGCTATCTCTCGATTATTCTCGTCATAGGAAGTTCTATAGAGCCAGCCCTTTTTCATGCTAGTTGTAGGCCTACCCTTTATGTAGGTCTTCATTAGTGCTTATATCTGACCCTAAGTCAGAATGGCCTGCCCAGATCTTACATCTGACCTCATCTTGTTAGAAAGGCATGCCTAGCACTCACATCTGACCTCATCTTGTCAAAAAGGCCCAGCACTCACATCTGACCATGTGTAAACACATCACGCTAGAATGGCTCAGCACTTATATCAGACCATGTGTGAACACACCACATCGGAAAGAATCAGCACTTACATCTGACCATGTTTGAAAACACTGCATCGGAAGGCATTCAACCATGTTCAAAAACACTGCATCGAAAGGGCTCTGCACTTACATTCGACCATGTTCGAAAACACCGCATCGAAAGGGCTCTCAGTCCCAGACTGAGGATTCCTAGTAACTGACCAGGTGCCTCCATTCTCTGAGAGAATGGCATCAACCCTTATATCTGATCAAGTGGGAACACCTCCCTTAATCACATCAGAATGGCCATGCGCTCACATTTGATCATGTAAGACTACATCCTACAGTCATATCAAAACAGCCCTCAGTCCCAGACTGAGTTTTCCTAGTAACTGACCAGGTGCCTCCATTCCAAGAATGGCATTTATCCCTTACATCTAATCATGTAGGGACCAATCCTACAGTCACATCAGAATGGCTTAGCACTCATATCTGACATGGAACGAACCAAATCCTCTCACCATGATAGAATGGCTCAGCCCTTACATCTAACCATGGAAGGAACCTAATCCTCTCACCATGTCAGAATGGCTCTCGGTCTCATCATTTCCCCTTGGAGGGAACCTCGATCTGGAGAACACCAAGCTTCTCCCTGAAGTACACAAACTTCACTCTAGCCAATTGCTTCTTCAATACATCAGCTATCTCTTTCTCCATCGCAACATAGTGGAGCTTCACTACTCCTCTCTACACCATATCTCTGATATAGTGATACTTGATCTCGATATGCTTCGACTTGTCATGGAACATAGGGTTCTCTGACAACTTCACACAACTCTGGTTGTCACAATATATACAAGTAGCATCCATATGGAGATCAAATAAATCATATAGTAGCTTCCTCAACCATACTACCTCACAAATAGCTGAACAAGTTGCGACATACTCTGCTTCAGCTGTACTCAGTGCCACATAGGATTGCTTCCTGCTAAACCAAGAGATCACACTTGATCCCATACTGAAACAACATCCTGAAGTGCTCTTCCTACCGATGGCACTACCAGCCCAATCTGAATCAACATAACCCTCCAGGTTAATCTTCTGATTTGTTTCGTACTTGAGCCCATAGTCAACTGTACCCTTCAGGTACCTCAGAATATGCTTTGCAACAATCAAGTGAACATGTCTCGGATCTGTCAATAACTGGCTCAAGGTGTTCACAACAAAGCAAATATCTGGTCTCGTGTTCGTCAGGTACATCAAGGACCCAATCATAGGACGATACATTGTAGCATTAACCACTTCTGATGAAGCATCACTCAATAGCTTCAGGTTCGATGCCATAGGTGTGGTTATGGCCTTGTAGTCCATCATCCCGAATCTCTTCAAAATCTCTATTGCATAC
Organism: Pseudotsuga menziesii; assembly: GCA_001517045.1. Lineage (NCBI taxonomy): Eukaryota > Viridiplantae > Streptophyta > Pinopsida > Pinales > Pinaceae > Pseudotsuga > Pseudotsuga menziesii. The sequence continues at coordinate 216,652 of LPNX010442283.1, forward strand.
TTCCCTTGACCAAGGAAGATTCCATCTGTATTATGCCACACCTCCATGCCTAAGAAATAGTGCATCATGCCCAATTCTTTCATTTCAAACTCGGCAGCAAGTTTCCTCTTCGTATCAGCAACCAACCCATCCATACCTATTACAAACAGATCATATACATATAATAGGAGTATCACTAGATTTCCATCTTCAACCTTGTAGTAAAGGTTAGAGTCTGCTTTACTGTTGGTAGGAAACCATCAATTCTACCGTACCATGTCCTAGGTGCCTGTTTCAAACCATACAGGGCTTTCTTCATTCTGCACACATGAGATTCCTTGTCATGTGTCTCAAAACCGAGTGGTTGTTCCACATACACTTCCTATTCTACTACACCATTCAAGAAAGCAGTCTTGGCATCCATCTAGTATATCTTCCATTTCATTACTACAACTAGAGCAAGTACTGATCTGATGGAAGTGTATCTGGCTACAGGTGTAAAGGTTTCTTCATAATCTATTCCTTCTTTCTGGGAGAAACCACGAGCCACAAATCTTGCCTTATATTTCTTGATACTGCCATCTGCATCATGCTTGATCTTGTAGATCCATTTGGAAGTTTCAATGGACTTCCCTTCTGGTCTTATGACAACATCCCAAACATCATTCTTCATGATCGATTGATACTCTTCGATCATAGCATCCTTCCATTCTTTATGCTCTGTCGCTTCTTCATAGTTGGAAGGTTCTTTATCAATAATGTCACATAGCAAGGCTACATAATTGGAACATGAACTAGTTCTCTTTCTTCCTCTGGGTGTTTCTTCTGAAGCTCCATATCTTTCTGCACCTTGGATAATTTCATGTACCCAAGCACGTTTCCTCTTATGAGGATTCTTCTCCAGAGGTGGATCTACAGGTTCTTGAGGTTCTTCTAATTCTCGATCTTCTTCTTGAATTTCTTCGGTCATGGTTGTTTCATGAACTCTAGGTGCTCTTGTTTCTTCAGGTTCTTCAGCCGGTTTCTTCCTGGATTTGATGTAGGCTGAATCTTCATCAAATGTCACATCTCTGCTAATGTCAGTCTTCTTGAACCCTGGGAAGTATATTCTGTAAGCCTTCGAGCTTTCAGAGTATCCCACAAATATACCCTTCTTTCCTGAAGGATCTAACTTCGTCCTCTTTTCTTTCGGAATGTGTATGTATACAGGACAACCAAATATTCTGAGATGGCTGACTTCTAGTTTCTTGCCAGAGAAGACTTCTTTAGGAGTCTTGTTCTCGAGTACTCTGTGTGGAGTACAATTCTGTACATACACCGCTGTTCTGGCAGCTTCTGCCCACAGATGCATAGGAAGATCTTGATCATGAAGCATTGCTTTTGCAGCTTCCATGATAGTTCTATTCTTCCTTTCTACAATCCCATTCTGTTGTGGATTATAGGGAGTGGACATCTCCCTCTTAATCCCCGAGTCTTTACATAGCTCTTTGAAGTCATTCGAAGTGAATTCTCTGCCATTATCTGATCGAAAGGTCTTGATCTTCTTTTTAGTGTGGTTCTCGATCAAGACTTTGAATTCCTTGAACTTACTGAATACTTCATCTTTGTTCTTCATAAAGTATATCCATGCCTTTCTAGAAAAATCATCAATAAAAGAAACATAGTATGCATACCCGCTTAGTGAACTTGATGACATTGGACTGCATACATCAGAGTGGATGATTTCCAATATTCCTTTTGCTTTGCTCTCGCTACTTGGAAATGTCTTCTTTGTGTTCTTCCCTTTCACACATCCTTTGCATACACCTTCATGTTTTATCTGCATTTCTGGGAGTCCTTCAACAACTTTGCTTGCAAGTGGTAGTGCTCTGTAATGCACATGTGCAAGCCTTCTATGCCAAAGCTCATTTGGTTCTACCGAGTCATGAACCAAAGCTTGTTCTAGTTGGCCCTTCAATTTGTATAGTCCTCCTTCTTGTTCCCCAATCACTACTGCATCATCAAAATACTTTCCCTTTGGCCACATGAGGACTTGGCCATCTACAAATGCAGCCCTCATTCCTTTTACATTCAATGCAGATATGGAGAGGAGGTTCTTCTTTAATCCAGGTAAAAACAATACATCTTTCATCTTGATAGACTTTCCAGAGTCTAGCTTTTATGAGGATTCACCACTACCTTTTATTGGATATTGGTAGTCATCTTCGAGTTTCACCTTGTGAGGTGATTCATGTTTAGATAGTTTCACAAAGTATTCCTTGAATCCTGTCATATGTTTGGAAGCACCACTATCTATAAGCCAATCATTGCTGCCATGTGTGATAGTTCCCGTGAGTGCGGAGATTAGAACATATTCTTCATCACTTGAAGAATCATCACTAACTTGTCTGTTTCTCTTTGTGGAAGGTTCATCATTCTCTGCAGCATGAGCATGATGTATTCTCTTGTTTCCCTTCTTCTTGTGAGAGATACTTTTGTTTCTAGGATAATCTCTAGCAAAATGTCCTCTTTCATCACATGTATAGCAAATGTACTTAGACAAATCTCTAGGATTTCTAGAGTTATTCCTTTGATTAGAGTACTTACTTCTATGGTGGCTAGATCTGGTTTACTTGAATTGTACTGTGAGAGCTTGATCTTCACTTCCCATCTTTTCTTCTCGAGCTGCTATCCGAGCTTCTTCTTGAGAGAATTCTTCCCATAGTCTGCTGAACTTGACTAACTTCTTTCTGGAATAGATCCCTTGAATAAAGGAGTCCCATGATCTAGGGAGAGCATTCAAGGTGGTCATTACAATCTTTGCATTTTCTACTTCTTCATCTATTGCTTTCAGTTGTTCCTTGATCTGAGAGACCCTTGTAAAGTAAGAGTGGATGGTTTCTGCATTCTAGATCTTTACATTCTTCAGTTGGTTTCTCAGAGTCATCTTTTGGTTTATGGTCTTTCCTTCAAACAATTTGGTTAGGGAATCAAACATAGCTTTAGGTGTCTTTAGGGAGGACACCTATGGTATGAGGTGATCCTTGATTGAATCAACAATAATCCTCTTTGCCATAACCAATTTCTTCTTATGTAAGGCCTTAGCCTCATCTCCCTTTGGAACTGGAATCTCCTCATGGATGTGGGAGTCCAACTCATTTTCTTCCAGGACCAGGGATATCCTATACTTCAAGGATCAAAAGTTATCAGCTCCCTCAAGCTTTTTATCAAGCTTAGTATGATGAGACATCTTAACTGAGAACCTCAAATGGAAATGCAAAAGATTTAGATCTTACCAGGTCAAGATGTCAGATATGGATTTGGAGCTGAAATTTTGTAGTGCTGGTTCAGGAGCATATTAGGGTTTTGCTTTTCTGGAGTTATGTCCAACCAAATGCTTTGATCTTGATCTCTAAACTTCGATTTTGGGGAGGAGATCAATCCAGGCCTGGGCTCACTGAAAAATTCCACTTCTGTGGAAAGCCCTAATTTCTGGCAGTAGTGTCGGGTCCAAAACTGAAAAACCTCAGAATTGGATTATGCTTCGACAGAAATATGCGCCCTAGGGAGGAGAGTTATTCCAACCTTCTTTTGCTCAAAATATGTGGAGAGAGATCCACAAAGTAGGAAGCCGTAGTTCCTGTAGCTGCACAGTGTCTTCTTCTCAGGTTAGCTTTGACACCATGTTAGATTTTTAACATTAAGCTAGCATCATATTAGGATCTTTAACTGAGAGAATAACAAGCACAACAATCAAACAGAAGAGACAATGAACACAGTGTTTTTCCTCAGGGAAACCATAAATGGAAAAAACCTCACAACTTCCTCAGAGATAGAATCAACACCAAAAGTAAAATCCCAAAACGGTAAGATGATCTCCCAACAACAACAACCTCTTTCTTCCTATCCCCAGTATCTTCTTCTTCCTCAGCTATGTGCTACAACTGAGTGTGAGTGAGTGTGTGATAAATAGAGAGGCTATCTCTGTATTTATACTGATTCCTAACTTGACTAAACCCTACTAGGGCTGAATTCTCTAGGAGAGTCTAATAACCCCAGTGCCCTGGAACTGCGGGGACTTTAACCCTTGAACAATAGGAGGGTTAACCACAATGACTTGACATGACTTGTTTACATTATAGACCCTCTCTATTGGAACATCGGGGCATGACATGATTCAATTACATTACAGACACATCCTAGAATAAACATCGGGGTACAAGACATAAGATACATAGGTGAATACATTTGGAAGTTACAAATACATCAACATGTAATCCAACGGGGAATCAACTACTTCCACCTGAATGGAAACAGTATTTCCCCCAAGCTCGACTAAAAGGGCTGGAAATAGACCATGAGGCTGGAAACCTCGTCCATCAAAAGCTTTTAAGGTCGTAGGTGACTTCATAATTTCAGGAGAACCAATGGCTCTCCAACAGGATACAGACAAAACTAAGGTCGAGGCTCCCTCATCTAGAACGGTCCTATGGACCTTTCTCCCAACTACTCTTGTTGCAATCTGAAAATTGAGATGGTGGGGTAATATAGACTTAAAGTTCTCCACATTGAAATGAATCAAATTCATGTTATCAGGGTCTAAGGCTCCCAAAGCAATCAATAAGTTTTGGCGTTGTGTAGTACAGCTTTGGAGCACTTGCACGGTAGACATTGCACATGGTGCCTGGGCCATATCTTCATCAACGTTGTAGAACTGTGCAGCTCAAGAATTGGGATTTAAAATAGCTTTCCTGAGAGTACTCTTGGGTGGACTCAAAATCATGTCAAGATTAGATTTCTCTATGGTGAGAGGACCATTAGACGAGGATGTGGAAGAACCAGCGAGAGGAGATTTCTCGGGAGAAGGATTTTCATCTTTCTTCTCCACAGGTTTTTCATATAGCTGACTATGAGTCGATAAATTAACCGTTTCCAAGGACATCATTTTAATTTCTTTCGTGGAATTAGAGATTCCTTGACTAGACATGTGATCTATCAATTGTCGTTGAGAAGGAAAGGGATCAGTAAGCACTGCTGGTGTGGGGTTACTCTTTAAAAATTTATTAATATCTTCACGACGAGTACACTCCTTCATGAAGTGATTACCACCATAGAATAGGCAGGGATACTTGGATTTTCTCTTTTCTTTTTTATCATTCTCCATGGCCATAACCTTGGGATTCTCCTGTTGGTTTTCAGGTTTTTTTTTTTACCTTTTCTTTTTTTCCTGTTATCGGATGTCTACATACTTTGGATAGCATTCACCTCGGTGAAAATCGTAGTAGTCGAAGGAGCAGTAGTAGAATCATTTTGTTGCTTGGTAGGATTTGCTGGCGATGAGGACTGGATTAAATCGACAACCCCATCAATAATATTTTATGCGGGTTGTTTGGCAGGGTCTGTGCTGGGACGAGGAGTTTGTGGAATCAAGTCATACAGTGTTCTGGCCTGGGAATACACCAAGTCCAGATACTGAGTGCGACTGATAGCCTGCTCTTCAGTAACAAGCCCACCCATAGCCACATCTTGGGCAATGGGAGGCAACAAAGATTTCATGAACCAAATAGCTAACAGTTGGTCTGGGATAGGAGCTTTAATGAGCTGTCTTCGCCTTCTCCACTCATGGATATGGTCCGATATGTGCATGGAGGTATTTTGACAGAGTGAAGTTAAAAGATCCGTACCTGTTTCATAACAAATGGGTAGCTGAAAGTGTGTGAGGAAAACAATTGCCAATGAGCCAAAATCCACAAACGAGTGTTGTGGAAGTTCAATGTACCATTTCGCGGCTGTATCGATCATGGTACACTAAAAGAGTCTCAACCAAATAGAGTCATCCATCAAGGAGTTCGATGAACACCATAGATGGAAATTCATAACACGATTCTTGGGATCATCTCCTTGCTTTCCATAAAAATTCGAAATGTCTGATGAAAACTTGACTGGAATAGTGGGCCATGAAGGGTTATGATGAATGGGATCATTAATCAACTTGGACAGATCAGGAAAGTCCAAATTTGAAAAGGAAGGTAATTGAGAATTAGGTTCGACATACTGGTAGTATTGATAAGGCATAGGTACACCGGTAGGACCATAGGTTGACTGATACACTATTTGTTGAACTGGATGATGAGCAGATGAACCTTTTGAAGATCTTATTGAAGGGGGTTGACCTCTAGGAGAAGAACTGCCTGGACCTCAAGGCGGTCGGCCTCTGGGTGGTGGACCTCCACTTGGTTGTCCCCTAGAAGGTGGACCTCCACCTGGTGGTCCCAAGAAGGTGGAACTATGCCTGGTGGTCCCCCAGAGGGTGGAGCTCTTCCTAGTGGTCCCCTAGAAGGTGGAACTCCAGTTGGTGGGCCTTTAGGTGGTGTCCTTCCTGATGGTGGCCCTCCAGGCAGTGGTCCTCCCTGAGGTGGACCTCCACCAGGTGGGCCTTAGCCAGGTTGACCTCTTCCTGGTGGTCCTCCAAAAGGTGGGCCATCATAAGGTGGCCCTCCAAAACCTCCAACACTATTAATAGGTATTCCTCCCATTGCTGGCATGTAGGACCAATTAGGTTTCCCCCATGTCGTAAACATGTTTCCAGGGTAAGGAATTCAAGGATAGATAGTTTCTGTAGACATAGGTTGATAATTCATATTCCCTACATGTAATTGATTCCTTGGGTAACCATAACCCCAAGAAGTTTGGTTGATTGCAAGTTGTACCCCTAAGGGTTAACTGCAACTTGATGAAGGGTTTACCATATTGGTATTGGTGGGAGGAACAAACATTACGGATTGTCCTGCATCAGAGGTCTGTCTGAAACTAGTAGAAACTCCACTAACTGATGACATAACTCGCGCCGGGGGTTGCCCCTCGATGTTGGAAGGTATGGATACCACTGGAACTGAAGCTTTCCCCCCATCCATAGAAGGTATAGGAGGACTAGAAATAGACCTAGAACTTGAAACTGTAGGAGCAGAGTTGGAAGTTTGACCTAGATACTGAGGAGTCATACCATGAGGTGCGACATATTAAATAGGAGCCAAAGTCTCGGCAAGTGAAGGATATCCAGAAGGCTAAGGATCCGAAAGACGGGGTAAAAGAGCCGACATAGGTTCTTTGTGAGGTATAGGTGTGGCCAAACTATTTCCATCCTCTCTTGAAAATTACGTGCACAGTTAAGAGATGCTTGGATCCCTCTATATTCTTCTTCACTTGGGGAAGGATTATCAGGAGAGGGTCTATTAACCCCAAATTTGGAAATGGCTTGACCCATAGAAGTTCTTCAAAAAGGAGCATGAGGGCCATATTTTGTAGGACTATCAACACGATCTTCGATGGGAGCATGAAAGTATTAATATTGCACAGTGATCTAGGGACTAAACATCACTCTCATCAAAGATTAATCAACAAATAACTCATGAAATGGTTTAATCGGACTACAAAATGAGTAGCCGCTCTGTATATTCACACAAAGAATGAGAAATTACATTACAATGTCATGCTACAAGAATTAATGAGAAGCAATTCAAATTCCTAAGGAGGTCATTTGAATTGAATGAGTGAGTCTAGCTTAACTGAATGTAAGCCACAGTCAACACTCAAGTTAACCAGTGATCAAAACCCTAATTGACTCAACTGAGCCCTAACTGAAGTTGAAGTGCAATAAATTACTGAGTCTAATTGAAAGTAGGTCAGACACATGTCACTGCAAGCCAACCAACAAGTGCTAGAGCTTCAATGACTCTAATGAACCTCGATGAGGTTAACTGAAGTGTAACTGAACATCAGAAGTGGTTGGAGGCGCCCCTGTTGACTCCAGTTCATTAAGTAATCATTAAACAATCAATTTAATGAAGGGAGGCACCTTCACTGCCCTGCTTAACTGATTGTAACCATCAATTAGCAATTAGGTGCATTAATATCACTCAGATCACCCCCGGAGTGCTCTAGTTAGCCTCCCCGAATGTAGGAGAAGGCTAAGTTGTCCTCCTTGACTGAAGGAATGCATGGATCTGATCTAGATGATGACATTTAATGCTCCATTGATGTTAATTAAGCCAATAATACTTAGGATAGTGGTTTAACTAGGCCAAATTGACCAAAATGAGTGTGTAAGGTGGTAAATGTCTCCAACACCCCCCCTTAAGCTATACTCAGGAGAGGTAGAAAACATAAGTGCATAAGAATTATAGGGCCTCGGAAACTAAGGCCATAGGTCACCCTGTACATTGAAGTAACTGCTTAATAAACCAAGGAAACGGGGAAAACCTCATGGGAAAAATACCCCCCCCCCTCAAACTAAGCAGTAAATCAAGAATTGGTTCTTCTATGCAGAAACATCCTGAGACTGTGCATGTGAACCTCTGAATCCAAACTAAATGAATATGTCTGGAGGAATCTTCCACTTTGGAAGAAGAACAATGCACTCAACTGAATCAGAAATATAAACAATTGCACGGTGAAAAATGGACCCATGTAGAGCAGTTGAAATCATCTGAAGAGAGAGCAAAGGTTCTTGAGGATTCAAACCATGTGTGGAACAATCAAGAAACTGATATGTTGCAGCCTTGAACAGCAAACCATGAGTGGTAAAATCAGCCCCAATTCTTAGGAGCAAGTGTCCAAGCGGATGCATAATGTCTTCCTCTTTACTAGTTTTGTGAGGAGATGAGCATGTGACCAAAGGTAGAGAAGCCCTGGGACTGTGGAGAGTGAATTCTTGAGCTGCATAATATAATATAGCTTCTGAAATAGCTAATGATTCACAAAATAAAATATCAGCAACCTCATATGAGGAAACTAACACCAAATCCCCATCAACGGTTTTGAAGAGAAAGTGCGGTACTTGATTTTTCACACCGGAATTGGTGAGAGAAACTACAAGCATGACTGAAAGATTTTGGATTTTAAAATATGAACCAAACAATATCATATCAGAAAGTAAATCAGATCTAAATAAGTTCACCATAGATCAAAAACTGTGAAATGAAATCAAATCCCCAACAACAGTTTTGTAGGAGACTTGCGGTACTTGTTTTTTCAGACTGTTGATGAGAACAACTACAAGCAGTACTGAAAGATTATGAATTTGATATATTAAACCAAGAAATATCAGATCATATCTAAATAATATCATATCAGATCCAATAAGGTTAATATCAGATTCAAATAAATGGTTAACCGAGACGGTGGATGCACAACTTTCTTCTTCTTCAAAATTCTAAATTTTGGTGCATGCAATCCTGTAGGAATTTGATGGAAAATCTAGATCATAGGGAGCAAATGGATCACTCTGGTAATTTGATATTTCTTCCAAAATATACAAGGTATCACATATTTGCACACCAGAAGCAACATTAGAGGGAGAAAAATCAAATTTCTCTTCACTTTCGAAAGCAATTACTGGCAAATTTTGCACAGAATTCAAAGGAAAATCACTAGAGAGTGTTTGCATGGAAGTGCAACAGTGTTTTTCTTCAATATCATAGATTCGAATGTCTTCTTCTGTTTCAGCCATATGAGGAGATGAGATATCAGATATCTCACAAAATTCCGGAGCATCAGGAGAAGGAGTCACTGCAAGGAGACTTTCTTCAATTCGAATTGACTGTGTAGAAGATTCTACTTCTTCAACTTGAACAACTTCATCAGAGAGAGTAGAGGTCTATACTTTTGAGTAAAGTAATCTTGTGGTGCTAGATGTGATCTCCAAAGTGCTATTATGATCCTCATTGTGCTTGCCAAAGGTTTCGTCCAATTTTGTCCAGAGATCCTTTGGGTATTCAACATAACCAATGAGGTAGCACAAGCTAGGAGAAAGGGCTAGACATATTGCTCCAAAAGCTCTATCATCGTCATTTAGCCAGTCATTCTCTTTCTCATAAGAATCTTTTCCAAGTCCAATAGACAACTCATAGAGACCTTTTCTCTTCAGAGATGCAATCATCTTCAAATTCCATTCTGAATAACTTGTGAATGGGGTGAGAAGAGGGACTAATGAGTCCATTCAAAGTTGTACATGTTAAAACCTGCAAATCACAACAAAAGAGGAACCGTAAGGTCGGACAACCTACACATTTTAGGCTTTGATCACACCTAGCATAATTGATCAAGCAAGCTTGATCAATAATTCCTTTACTTGGGGTATTAAGTGGTAAGCCTTGGCTTCTAGTGCAGTGCTGGAATTTTGAGCTTTTGCTCAAATTTTCATGCAATATCTGTCAAAAACCATGTTTTTGAGAGATCTGAGCTTCGTCCCATAGTGAGCTTTGATACCATATTAATATTGCACAGTGATCTAGGGACTAAACATCAGTCTCATCAAAGATTAATCAACAAATAACTCATGAAATGGTGTAATCGGACTACAGAATGAGTAGCCGCTATGTATATTCACACAAAGAATGAGAAATTACATTAAAATGTCATGCTACAAGAATGAATGAGAAGCAATTCAAATGACCTCCTCAATTCAAATTCCTAAGGAGGTCATTTGAATTGAATGAGTGAGTCTAGCTTAACTTAATGTAAGCCACAGTCAACTCTCAAGTTAACGAGTGATAAAAACCCTAATTGACTCAACTGATCCCTAACTGAAGTCGAAGTGTAATAAATGACTGAGTCTAACTGAAATTAGGTCAGACACATGTCACTGCAAGCCAACCAACAAGTGCTATCACTTCAATGACTCCAATGAAGCCCGATGAGGTTAACTGAAGTGTAACTAAACATTAGAAGTGGTTGGAGGCACCCATGTTGACTCCCATTCATTAAATAATCAATTTAATGAAGGGAGGCACCTTCACTACCCTGTTTAATTGATGGTAACCATCAGTTAGCAATTAGGTGCATTAATATCACTCAGATCATCCCTAGAGTGCTTCAGTTAGACTCCCCGAATGTAGGAGAAGGATAAGTTAGCCTCCTTGACTGAAGGAAGGCATGGATGTGATCTAGCTGATGACATTTAATGCTCCATTGATGTTAATTAAGCCAATAATACTTAGGATAGTGGTTTAACTAGGGAAAATTGACCAAAATGAGTGTGTAAGGTGGTAAATGTTTCCAACAGAAAGGAAGTGTCAACCATAGGAGGTTGCTGGACCAAGGGATTAACGTAAGCAGTGAATTGTTCTCTGCTTTCCACAACTGGGCTTCCTTCCACATGGGAGTCAGCTGCATCACCTTGATCTATGGCTTCCTTTGGGCCTTCCCATGTAGTAGGAGGAATGTCGGGTGGCAAGTTCTAGTTTCCTCTGTATTGCCTCAACTGAAACTCAGCTAGATTGTAAAAGTCACTAAACCTAACCTAGGGTTTCAAAACTAAGAAAAATCACACACGGTATTCTCCTACATAAGCTACAGGCCACAAGAAAACTTAAGTGACAACATGGGATGTTATAAGCTAGTTCCTCACTAGGATGTCAAGTCTTTGCAACTCTCTATATACCATAGGATCCAACAGTAAACCACAGTGAGGAGGATCAACCGTCCCTCACCTGAATACCTGACTACCTGGACGTCACATGCGTAGTAATCTACCCGAGTGCTGTTCTCGGTGTATTGCATCGACAAGATGACCAAAAGGGATTTTGTTAGATGGTTTCAGGAATCCTAAAAGGGCCTCCCAATATACACAAGGTACGTGGGAGTTCAAATCCGTAGGAGTGCTGTCTAATGCAAAACCGTTCACAAGGGTCCTTCCGATATACAATCGAGTACATGAAGTACCTTTCGATATACCTCAAGGGTACGTGAAAGGCCATTCTATATACCGATGGTACGTGGAAGAATCACACAGGTCCCGAGTTGTAGTGCAGTAAAAAAATGACATCTCCTACACTTTACGACGCCAGAACATGTCACTAACTTATCACTCAAATTACTATATTTTTTAACCTATAACTACCGTTAATTTTAAGTTGAACGGTTAGGTGAATGCATGGAGTGTAGATAGAAATGTAAAACCATGCAAGTATGATATGTAACTTCTTTCACTTTACCATTCAAATCATGCCTACTTACGGGAAGGAGAGAGTGTTTTTCTTTTCAATTTCGTTTCAAAACCAAAATTTTTTCCAAACAAGCACACTGAACAAAAATTTCTGAGAATTCAACAAGAAACACACTCCTAATCTAATTTTTTTGAAAGGAAGCAGTGAAAACAAGATCTCTTTTCCTAAAAATAAAGCTACCAATACTAAAGGCACACTATTTTTTTTTCACTATTCTTCAAAAAATGAAAAATCTAATCTTTAACACCATGATAATATTTTTTGATGAACTAGCATATATAAAAGAGAAGAAGAAGATTGATAGCTAAAAGCTTATGAGGCTAATCATGAGTCCAATAATCTATCTTCAAAACACATTAATAACCAAATCTCAAAATTTTTCTCTTCTATCAAAAGCAACAAGAAATTTTCTCATGAACCAATGAAGAACAAAAAAGCAAAGCCTACGAGTAGATCTTTCTTTCCAGTTTATGATTCAACAAAGAGATCTAACTGAACTTTGCTTTCAAACACTCCTTTCGAAAAAATAAAACCAAGCATACAAGAAATCAAAATGACGATTATAACCTATCTCTTTGATTGAAACAAACTAAGAAGTTACCACACAATCAAACTCTGACTTTGAACAATCTAGATCTCAGATATCAATCCCAAAAACACACAAAAATTGAAAGCATCATTAACCAAGATTTGAAACTAAAAGGGTGGGATGTACTAACCTGGCACCGCTTACGATTGTGGATGACAGAGTGTTACCAGCTCAGAACCACTTCTTGCCTTTGTTGACAGAGCGGTGGCACCACTTCTTGACTACTGTGCACAGGCGGTGGCACCACCTATTGCTCTCTTTGCAGGAGCAGTGTTCCTGTAGATGAAAAAACCAATAAAATGGTGAAAACAAGATTATTAGCTGTTAATAATTTGGCATCCAACCACAAAATAAAGTATGGAATTGAAGATAGAATGCAAAAATAACTCAGATATGAAGAGATCTGATCGAAATGAGCAATATTTCACCAGAAAAACTAGTGGATCTAATCACTAAACAAGTTGGAATTGGATTTCAGACAAGTGTTTGAGGATTAAAGAAGATCAGATATACTGAAAACTTGTTCCCTAGTGGAGTCGCCAGTTTTGTTGCTAGGAAAATTACACCTCCTATGGACAAGAGTTGTTCCTCTAGTATGAATGGTTTAGATCTAGAACAAATAAGTCACAACAGAGTTGTAATATTTCCCCTAGAAGTTGTAGAGCTCTTGAATAATCTCTTTAATGAAATGATGTAGTTGTTCTCATGTGGTGATAAATCTCCAAGGATGTACCTACACAAACAAATCAAACACACAATGATATCAAAGATACTAGAGTATCATCTACAAATCTATGTCAGTGACTAAGGAATCTAAATGTAACATGCATGATTATAACATAACATATATATGGGAGAGGAACCAACTTTGCATTAATATAAAAAGAAGAAAGCTTACAATCTTTGCCTTAGTGTTGTGATGCTCCTTCTCATGCCAATGACTTGTCCCCAAAAGTTCGAACTTGCTCCTTCTATGCTCACACACAAAATGGACAGAATCTCAGTGCAGCAACATAACCTTTCTCTCTTCTCAACCATGGGGTATGAGCCTGCTTTTATAGGCCTTGGGAGGATAGGGATGGTTGAGTAAATGGTGGATGAGGTGGAAGGGAGATCCCAAAAGGATGGATCTCGAGTCTAGGTGGTCCGAGGAAGTAGGGATGAGGATGCCACGAAGCCTCTATTTGAGAAGTTTCGTGGAAACTTCTCTTTTTCACTTTTTACCAATGGCACCGCTTCTCTTCCACTATGACAGAGCGGTGCTAGGGTAGAACCTCTCCTTGTATACAGGCCCTAAGCAATGGCACTACTTACTGTTAAGAGACAGTAAGAATTACCTGATATTTATGAAGGAGGTAATGCTCTTTACTAAATGGGAAAAGACGGTGCTTGTCTTATGCTTGTAAAAATGGAAGCAATAAGGTTCTAGCCAGTATTTTACTTCATATTTTGGGGTTTGAGGGAAATAATTGATGTTTGGGCCTCAACACATGGTGGTGCCGAGATTTAGGTGTAACACTATATCCCAAACATCATTCTGGTATTTTCCATCATTGCATCTACCATGAGTTCATTCTGTCAGGTCATCGACATATCCTAGTCTTCCGCATTCAACCTTGAAGTTTGGAACCCACTTTACTCTTCGTAAAGTCTCAGTTCATTAGGATGTTGTCCATCATGTCGTACCATGTCGAACTCATAGATATTCTGTAGTCACTCCCCCTGAAGCAGATCATCATCTTCCCTCTGCATTCTTTACTGGAGTGACAGGTAGCATCCTCTGCTACTATGTATCCATCTCAGGTTACTAGATACCAATATCCTTTTATCTTGAACTTTGTCAAAAATTTCCTTTTGCACCCATCTATGAGCTTGTTGTCTTCTATAGGTTTCCATATTCTACCTTGTAGAAAAGGTTAAGATATTCATTACTCTAGGTGATCTATCAAGCTCTTGGATTTGCTTTCCTATGGGTTCCTTCTAAGCCTGTACAAAGCATATTATGTACTGGTGGTTCTTTGCTTGATATATACTTCTACTGGAGAAGTGTGTCTGGTCAATAGAGTATGTCATACCATAGTCTATTCTTTCTGAGACAAACCATGAACCTTGCTTTGTATACTTGTTCTTGTAGATCCATATGAAAGACACTACAGAGTTCCTTTCAGGTCTCAGAACCATATCGTAGAGATCATTCCCCACAATCAACTGTTACTCTTTGATCATAGCTTCTTCCATAGCTGGAAGGGTTTGCATCAATGATGTCACCCAACCGTGTCACATAATTAGAGTGTGTATGAGGCCTCTTAATTTGGTTTGGAAGTTCCATCATACTTTTCTTCATCTTGGAATATCTCTCATGGACAAGATGGTCTTCATCTCTCGAGGTGGATCTACCACTCTCTGAAGCTTTTTCTTCTGTCATGGTGTCCCTAACCCTGGGAGCTTCAGGTTCATGTTTATTAGAGTGAATATTGAATTGTCATCACTTGTTCTTCGGAAAAAGTCTCATCCTCCTTTTCTTGTAGGTGGTTGTACATGACCTTTCCTACAAGTCAAATGCATCAGTTGCATGGTTAAAACCATTTCATAGGACATATACATAAGGACAAATTCTTATGCATCATGCAACTGTTTTAGCCAATACAACATTCATCCATATGTCAGCAAAGAGGTTTCATTCTATATAAGTAGCAATGGAGAGTTGTATAGCACCATGGGCTACTTACCCATCACATGTAGAGTTTTTGACAAGTTTTTAGCCTTCGGTTTATAAGTTAAAATGTCTCAGTTTATTGCCAAACTCAAAAAATTTAAAGTGCTGGAAATAATCATAAATTTTAGACTTAAAACACTGCTGTAACTTCAATCTTTCCAGTGACATAAAATAAATAAATGCACACCATTCAACACACAGTACTCATATTTTTTTTGCCAATGGCCCTGGAAAACCCACAAGGGGAAAACTAGTCAGAGAGAGAGAGTTTTTATAATTTCTTCTAGGAAAAATCACACAGTCATTTGCAGTAAAAAATACAACTTATCTCAACCCACTAAAATGACCCAACAAGCTGCCTCGATTTCTGTGAGAGTGATGCCTCGGTTTTTGTGCACTTATGTCTCGAAAAATGTGCCTAAAATTCATAGCACAGTCTGCCCTCAATTTCTGTGCAAGAAAAGTAAATTTTTTGCCCTCAGTTTTTGAGACAAATAGTCTAAAAAACCTTAATGTATGGACTGTAATACATGCAACCGTGCTACCTCGAAAATCATGCCAGAAATAAATGCCTGATGCCTCAAGAAATGTGCCTATTCTTCATTCTCAAAATTCGTACAGTACGGATGGCCGTACCCTTCTCGATTTTTGTGCCAAGTAATAAATGATGGTCGTACTCTCCTTGAAATTTGTGCACAACATTTAATGTTGTCTCAATTTTCGTGCCCACTGTAAAACTCTTCAGCTGCGTGCCTTGAAATTCGTTCCTCTCTCTCTTCCTCTCTCTTCTCTTCACTCTTCTCTGAAGAATGAATATTTTTTCCTTTTACCTTGCTTTTTTTTGAAACCCTAGGTAGGTGAGAGAGCATCTAATCCAATGGCTGAGATTAGATTAGATTTAGGGATGAGAATAAATGCTCCATTTAATTTCTCATAAAAATTAGTTTCCCTCACCCACTTAAATTTATCAAACTTGACTTTGATCTCTAAAGTCAGATTAAATGATCCACTTAAGTCATTTAATTCAAGAGTCACTTTATTTCCCCTTTTAAGTGACTAAGGCTAAAGTCACCTAGGGGAACACTTTCCTAGGGACAAAAATCAACACTCCTTCTTATCGAGGAAGGTGTTCTGCACCACTCCCAACTTGTCTCTGAAGAAGACAAACTTGCCCCTCCCCAAAGATTTCATCAGAATGTCTACTACCTACTCATCAGTGGAAATGTAATGCAAAGTCACTGCTATTCTCTGAACATAATCTCGGATGAAATGATACCTGATCTCAATGTGCTTTGATTGGTCATGAAATACTGGATTTTCAGAGAGCTAAATGCAAATTTGATTGTCACAGTAGATCTTCGTAGGCCTCAGCTCCTGACCAAATAAATTCACCAGCAACTTGCGAAGCCACATAGCCCCGCAGCTGGCCTAACTGGCTTCCATATACTCAGCCTCTACAAAACTCAATGTAACAAAATTATACTTCTGACTGAACCACGACATTGCTGTCGAGCCCAAACTGAAACAACTTCAGAAAGTGCTCTTTCGGTCTGCCACAATGCCAACCCAATCTAAATCTGTAAAGCAAACCAACCTGATCCCATCCGAAATATTGTAGTCCAAAACAAAATCCATTGTACCTGCTAAGTAACACAAAACATGGTTTGCGACAATCCATTGCACTCTCCTAGGCTCAACCATGAACTGACTGAGAGTGTTCACCACAAAACACAAATCTGGATGAGAGTTGACCAGATACATCAATGAACCAATGAGCTGACAGTATAATATAGGATCCACCAACTCTCCCTTAGAAGCATGAAGCTTCTTCTAGTTGGTGACCATCGGTGTCAACATTGTCCTATAATCCTCCATCCTAAATCTCCTCAGAATATCAACTGCATACTTTCCCTGTCCCAGGAAAATATGTCTAGGCTCCTGCCAAACGTCCAATCCTAGAAAATAGAGCATCAACCCAATATCGATAATCTCATACTCTGAAGCAATACCCTTCTTGCAAGCTGCAATGGGTATGTCTCCCCCTGTGATAAATAAATCATCAACATATAACAAAAGAATAAGTGGATCATCTCCAACCATGATAAAATAGAGATTCGGATTTGCTTCACTCTTCTGAAACTCTATCTGCTGCAAGTAAGAATCGATCCTGGAGTACCAAGGTCTAGGATATTGCTTCAGACCATACAAGGCTTTCTTCAACGTGCAAACATGAGACTCTCTCTCATGAATCTCAAAGCCTTGAGGCTACTCAACATAAATCTCCTCCTAAGTGACTCCATTGAGAAATGTGGTCTTCACATTCATCTGATGGATCTTCCAACCCATTTCCGCTACAATGGAATTCAAAGCCCTGATCGAAGTATACCGAGCAACTAGTGCAAAAGTCTCATCATAATATACTCCCTCAATATGTGAAAACCCACGTGCAACAAACATGGCCTTGTACTTCTCCACACTCCCATTTGCATCATGTTTTAGCTTGTAAATCCACTGAGAAATCACCATTGAATTCCCCTCAGGTCTCGATGCTATCTCCCATACATCATTCTTCATGATGGAATGGTACTCATCCATCATGGAATCTTGCCAAACATGATGCCGGGAGGCCTCCTCAAAAGTAGAAGGCTCTGAATCACGTAAAATATCCACCAAAGTCATGCCTAATCTGTCAGGCATCTTGATGGCCCTCACTTACTCCCTGGGTGTCCCAAAATCCTGAGCTTCCTTCAAGGTCTCCCGAAGCCACCTTGTATTCTTCTTCCCTAAAGAATGATCCCACACTAGTCTGTTCTCATCTGAAGAACTACCGGATGTAGAAACCCCAGTAACCTGTGAACCAACAGCTAGTGAGCTCTGTGATCCTGATCCTCTATATGGTGAACCTGTAACCTGAGATCCAAACCCTATCCACGAAGACCCTACTGGCTGAACCACTGACCCTGGTGAACCTGTACCTGCATTGTGTGGTTCTGTAACTCCAAAAACTTGTGATCCCAACTGGTGCACTAATGGTACCTGTGAAACTGCCTGAGGTGCATGAACTTGCTACTCTCCCTGCTCCAACTCTCTAGACTTCCTGAAGGCTCGCTCCTCCTTAAACTTCACTTCCCTTCTCACAACAAATTTTCTCTAAGAAGGAAGGTAAATATGGAAGGCCTTTGAAGTCTCATCATAACCCACAAAGATACCCTTCTTTACGGTGGGCTCCAACTTTGTCCTCTTCGTTGAAGGGACATGAGAGTAAGTCAAACTACCAAATATACGGAAATGGCTGACCTCAAGCTTCTTTCCTGTGAAACACTCCTCAGGTGTCATGTTCCCACAACACGATGGGGACTCATGTTCTGAAGGTATACAACTGTGTTGCATGATGCATTCCAAAGGAATAAAGGAAGTGACTAGTCATGTAAAATAGCTCTGGCTGCTTCAATAATTGACCTATTCTTCCTTTCCGCTACTCCATTATGATATGGAGTATATGGAACCATTAGCTACCTCCTGATACCCTCCTGTTTGCAATATCCATCAAACTCCTTGGAGGTATACTCACCCCCGTTATTTGATTTGAGAACTTAGATCTTCCTCCCTGCTTGGTTCTCCACAAGAGCTTTGAACTCTTGGAACCGCTGCAATACCTCCTCATATTTATTGCTCTTCAGGAAGTAGATCCAAATATTCCTAGAATGATCATTAATGCATGTCACATAGTAATCTTTATCCTCTCAAGGAAACATAAGACATCAGTGTGCACAAATATGAATGTATCAAGTCAAGTGTCCCTGCTGACCTACTATCATTGCTTGTGAAAGCAGTCTTGGTGTACTTTCCCAAATCACACCTCGTGGAAATACCACTCCACTTTGTGCTAAAATTTGGTAACCCTGTAACCATCTATCTCAACAACCCCAAAGCTGGATGATGTAAGTGAACCACCCTCCTATGCCAAATCTCACACAACTCACTACCACTGCTGTTTGCCAAGGAATGCTGAGGCTCAAACAAGAGCCTATACAGTTTCCTGCATCTAACTCCAATGGAAAATGAAGCAGATGGTCCTGCAGTATTGGGACTCGCACATGTCCATCTAGGAAGGACACCCCAAGACCCCGATCCTCGATCATGGAAACTGAAACCAGTTTCTTCTTCAGCCCAGGTACATACAACACATCTCTCAACACCATGGGACTCATGGACTCCAAATGAAAGGTAATGGTCCCATGACCAACTACTATGACTACTGAGTCATCTCCCAACACCACCTCCACATTAGTCTCTGTCTATGAAAGCTCAGATAACATATCACGAGCACCTGTCATGTGGCTTGAGGCTCCGCTATCAATGTACCATGTGCTGGAAAAAGATGCACTGTAGGAATGGTCTGTCAAAAAGGAAAACTCCCTCTGTATATCAACATCCACACTAGTGATAATAAATTCTCTCTCTATCTCAACATGCCCAGTGCATAGAGAAAACTCTCTCTGAAATCTAGATGCAAAGTCATCAACCTCTGCCAAAGTTGTTGTCTGTTGCTGCTTCTTCTTCTTGTTCAAACATTTCCCAGCATAGTGTCCCATCTTATGACCTGTAAAGCACTTAACGGTGCTCAGATATTTCTTCTATCCATCCTGCTTCTTGTCCCCACCCTTCTTGGGACTCTTCTTGTTCTTGTTCTTCTTTCCCTTTGTTGTCAAAGCCACATTCTTCTCCTCATACCCCCTACTAGTAGAAGCTGTGCCATCCACAAGACCCCTCTATATCTCCTCCTGGAAAAAATCATCACACAATCTTTACCAGGTGGGAATGTTCTCCCTAGCCACCAAACCCTGCACAAACATCGACAAGGGATTTGAAGCCCCATTCATTGCCGTCCGTACTAACTCATCACTACGAATAACCTCCCCAATAGCTGGAAGCTCATCTCTCACCTGAGAGATCCTAGTAAGGCAAGTCAACACCACTTCACCCTTGACCATCCTGATACTCTTCAGCTTCTCCCTTAAAACCATCTTCCAGTTCTCATTAGAACTCTGAAACAATCCGGTCAAAGCAGTCCACATTTTATGTGCTCTATCTTTACTCAAGATATGAGGAATGACATGGTCTTTAACCGCATCAAGAATTATTCTCCTGGCCTTAATGTCCTTCTTATTGAAGGCTTCCAATCCAACTGCATATGTGGTTCCATATGGAATGACAATGCGGTGTGCAGTAGTATTATTGACTACCTCATCCCATAGCTCATTCTCCTCCAATATCAACAAAATATGGGCCTTCCAAGGAACAAAGTTCCCTACCCCTTCAAGCCTATATTCCATTCTCAGTCCATTTGAAGTCATTTTTCACAAAGAACAAGTTTCAACAAAATGATACTACTGACAAAAGAGTTTTTATGAATTCTGGAAATGACTTTTCTGTCTGCAAAAATCAACTTTATACCCAACTCAACTCTGATACCATGTATATTTTTCACAAGTTTTCATCCTCCGGTTTATAAGTTATAATGTCTAAGTTTGTTTCCAAACTCAGAAAATTTAAAGGGATGGAAATAATCATAAATTTCAGACTTAAAACATTGCTGTAACTTCAATCTTTTCACTGACAGAAAATAAATAAATGCACACCATTAAACACACAGTACTCAGAAATTTTTGTCCAATGGCCCTGTAAAAACCCACAAGGGGAAAACTAGTCAGAGAGAGAGAGAGTTTTTATTATTTATTCTAGGAAAAAATAGACAGTCATTTACAGTAAAAAATACAACTTATCTCAACCCAGTAAAATGACCAAGCAAGCTTCCTCGATTTCTGTACAAGTGCTGCCTCAGTTTTTGTGCACTGTTGTCTCGAAAAACATGTCTAAAAATCACAACACAGTCTGCCCTCAATTTCTATGCAAGAATAGTGAATTTTATTCCCTCGATTTTTGAGCCAAATAGTCTAAAAAACCGTACTGTACAGATTGTAATAAATGCAGCCGTACTGCCTTGAAAATCATTCCAGAAATAAATGCCCGTTTCCTCGAGAAATGTGCATGTTCTTCCTTCTCAAAATTCGTTCCTGAATTTGCCCTAAAAAATTGTGCCAGAATCCATACTGTATGGATGGTCGTACCCTTCTCGATTTCTATTCCAAGCAATAAATGATGGTTGTACTCTCCTCGAAATCTGTGCACAACAATTAATGTTGTCTCGGTTTTTCGTGCCCACTGTAAAACTCTTCAGTTGGGTGCATCGTAATTCATGCCTCTCTCTTCCTCTCTCTTCTCTCAAGAATGAATATTTTTTCCTTTTCCTTTGCTTTTGTCTGAAACCCTAGGTAGGTGAGAGAGCATCTAATCCAATGGCTGAGATTAGATTTGATCTAGGGATGAGAATAAATATTCCATTTAATTTCTCATAAAAATTAATTTCCCTCACTCACTTAAACTTATCAAACTTAACTTTAATCTCTAAAGTCACATTAAATGCTCCACTTAAATCATTTAATTCAAGGGTCACTTTATTTCCCCTTTTAAGTGACTAAGGCTACAGTCACCTAGGGGAACACTTTCCTAGGTACACAAATCAACATCACATGCATATTAGTAGTATACTGTCATTAATGCCAACATTATATCATGCATAATACACAACATATACAGGAAATATAATTCAAATACTTATATTTGTTTGTTTGTCGTCATATCCTTCTAGATTTGCATTTTCTTCTTTGACCAGTGAGATTGCTCCAATCTCATGCTTGCTTGAAAGCTTTTCTGGAATGTTGCTTCCGGTGGTCCTAGGGTTTGACTGAGAAACCATAATTTTTCAAATTAGGTATCTTTCAGATCTGATTGGATATAAATATCCACCTCCTCAAGGCGAGCTGAGTAGTATACTCATTTTCCCAAAACTATGATCAGAACTGCAAAATATCTGATGCCCTAGTTTTCTTCAATTTCTTCTGCAAAAATGCCTGATATTGTTTCTGCGGTATCTCCAAAATGACTACTCCTCTATGTCTGAAAATTCGCACTGAGGTAGCCTTATCTATATTCTTTCCAACACCACATGTTAGATCATAATTGGTTTCACCAATTGAGACTTATGTGAGTTTTCCCAAGGTGACTTATTTCAGGACTGTTCAGAGTAGCGAACTTGTATGGACTACCACATGTCACTGTTTCACCTTCAGAGTCTAAAAATTTTACCACAGAAATTAAAGTTCATGCCCTATTTGTAACATCTTGAAAAATTTCATTTGGACCTTTGTAGCCTGAGATATAGCAATTTTCCCTAGGTCACTTGTTTAAAGATGAATCCTGGGAGAGGTTGGAACCCTGACCTGGAGGTTTCATATCTCCCATAATATAGAGAACTTGAGGCTGAAACATTTACAAAAGGTTCATTAGGAATTTGTATTTGGCCTGTAGAATTTTCGGTTCATGATCCTTCTCCAATCTCTAGATATAGTGAAAGTAACATAACTACTAGTTTTAGTCTTTTAGGGTTTTCAAGCATGAACCCTAATCTTCAATAGCTGTAGCTGTAGCACTGTTTGGGCTGCACAATGACTTCTTTCAAGGTGGCTTTGATACCATGTTAAGTTTTGATGGTTCTATCAGATCTTATGACATTTAGCATCATAACAATATAACCATAAGCAAAGAGATCACTAAAAGATAGACAAGCACAACCACAAAAAGAACACAAATATTTATCATGGGAAACCCTCACAGGGAAGAAAACCCAACAAAAAATTCCTCTGTATAAGATGTATAAAAAGTAAAATAAAAGACCCCAAACAGGTGCGCCTCCCTCCAACAGATATGTCTCTCTCTTTCTTATGTGCTGTGCACAAGTGTGTGTGTGTGTTCAAATGAGGAACACATCTCCTCTATTTATACTCTTTTCGTGACTTGACATTTACCTAACAAGTCGATCCCAACTTAACTAAGTAGGCCAACTTCACTTAGGAAGACTCAATACAATATTATATTATATTTATTAGGGTGCTAAATACCCGACACATAATGGAGGCTTTACCTCATGGCTCTATGATGACCAAATACAATAGTAACACCCCACCGGAGGAATAACAACATCTCCCTTGGGTTACATCAGTAAAAAAATTTAGAATATCCTTTGAAGTTACAATATTCAACAACTTCAAGACTACATCATATTCATTATTCTTTAAGGAGTCGAGGGTATTGCAATTGAATATTAACTTCATGAGGGTGCATCATTCTGATCATTCTTGAGGGTACATTATTTGGATCATCACAAGGGCGTATTGTTTAGTTATCACTAGAGGTGTCTTCTCTCTCTCTCAGGGATGCTTTGATTATTTCTTCCACAAAGGGTGATCTGCTTTGTTGTATTTCAAAGGGCGCATTCTCCCTACTAAATCACTGAGGGCACATTATTCTTATCTATATCATTGGGGCCACATTGTATGATCATTTTGTGGACTAAAACACTCATCCCTTGAATTGGATGCATATCATTGAGCTTCATTGCTAATTATTGGAGCTTATGCTAGTCTTTCGAGGCCATTATATGAGACCAGAGAAGGGCATGAGGCTATGCATGGGAAAAATGTTCTTGGAGCTACTACTACCTTCTGAACGAAATGTTATGCATGGCATGCATATCACCTCTATGATATCACACTACTCAATTACATCTATTCGGTATGTCCATGCATTGTTTTTTATCTAGTTTACATTGTAGATATGAGTGTTTGTTATATTCAGGCATGCAACTTTATTGTTATTCATTCAAACCTACTATTGGATAAATTGTACATCAAACACTTAAATACCAAATATAACAACAAGCCCTACACAACATCATAGTACAACAATTTGGTATATTACAGTGGTATCAGAGCATGGCCCTCACCAACTGTGGGAACATAGCAGATTGAATAAGGGTGCATGCCAGTTCTGGTGTAGTGCATGTCAATGCATGTTGATGCATGGAAGTGCATGTCAAAGCATGTTAATGCATGTCAGTGCATGTGAGTGAATATTAGTGGATGGCAGTTATGGTGTCATGCATGTCAATGCTTGTTGATGCATGTCCATGCATGTGAGTGCATGTGAATCCATATAAATTATAGTAAGGTACATGCCAATTTTAGTGAAATGCATGCAAGAGCACAAGTTTCTTGCTAGCCTATGAGAACATGAAGACAATGAGAAAGATCTTGGTTGAAAATTTGGAGAGGTTAGCAGTACTTCAACACTTGCCTCAATATTAGAAATATCAATCCTTTGGTGATGAGGTATGTGCAGTGTTGTCCTTCCAAGACTATTATACCATCGAGTATGGAAGATGAACCAAGGATTTGGACAATAATTTCCTTAAAATCATAGTTTAGGGATTGAAGAAAGATGAGAATGAAGGGAAAGTGGAGGTAGCCTTAGAGCTATCTCATAAGACCACTGACAATAACACATGTGATTAACATGTGGATGGACAGAAAGATAGCACATGTGATGTATCTTTTTGATCACCCAATTCTAAGGATCCATCATCTCACCTCAATAGTGGTGCTTGTGAGGATACAGGTGTGTTAGCACCTAACTATGACGAGGATGGGATGCTGGGTGAATTGTATTTGGATGTTGAGCTAACCTCTAGGGAGTTGTACATACAGAACATTGAAGAGGAAGTGGAGGATCCCACCTATGAGTCTATGGTTACTAGAGATTCCTTGAACAACACTCAGATGTCTCTTCAGTAATCTGATATGCATTTGGACAAATTATGTGGTGAGTTGGAACTGGTACACTCTTCATCATCTATAGGAAGAGTCCAAACATTTATGATAGGTGAGATACATGAGGAGGATAATAGTATTTGTGATGCAACAGAGGAGCCTCATTTAGATTTACAGGTACAAGAGGAGAGACATGACTTGGAGATGGTTGACTGTATACATACTGGGAAGTATGGAGGTTATGAGCCACTTCTTATGGAGGGGACATTAATGGTTCCGATTTTAGTTGTAGATGTGTTGATGGGATACATACTCTAGGGACCAACCGATAGTGACATGGACACATCCCTTATTTTCAAAGATGGGTATAGTACAAATGTGTGGGATCCTGGTTCAGATGACACCAGTAGAGTGAGTGCAGAGGAGGTACTGCATCCCACACAGGATACAACCCAATTGTAACACATAAGGGCATGAATGGCACTCATGGTTGGAGGGGAGAGCCTCCAATGATGATTATGCACGAGGAGCACTTAGAGTTGCAGGTAACTGAGTAGAGATCTGACACAGAGGGTTTAGATTAGGCATGAGATCATGAGCTGGCTCCGTTGGAGAGAGGTTCATCCATAGAGGAGGTAGTTCAACATGCTCCTTGTGGACCAACCAATAGGGAGGTATAGGCATACAAATATTGGGTTGACATATATATTATGGATACAAAGACACACTTATTAGGTTAAAAGCGAGCAAAATTAACATAATAATATGTGAGAAAATAAACATTGCAAGCAACATTCAAGATATACACACAATATACCCTGGAAACCCCATGCAGGGAAAACTATCACCAATGAAGATCTTCATTACATGGCCAAAACCGGCCATCCGGGCCAAGCGAGCTAGTCACCGCTCACCTCCAGGCCTATGTACAATGGAGACTCCTCAAGCCTTATAAAGGCTTAATCACATGCAATACCATGGGACAATACCATGGGCTAGAACAAACCATGTGCAAAACCTAAACCACCTTTGACTCAATCCCGAGTCAAGGTTAACCCTAACAATCCCCCCTTTAAACTTGACTTGGAGTAATCACCAACTCCCCTCAAATATTTACCGAGGAATCTTACATACACCCCCTATCACCTAGGTCTATCTCCCGACTTTACCAGTGAGTTACCAGGGGTATGCATGCCTTACCAGGTCTTACAGCCATATGCCCATTTACATGAAAACCGCTCCATTACATTTTTTTTTTCATGTGCCTTCATGGTTACTACACCATCACCATCCGTTGCTTCATCCTCTCACTTTCCATGCTCTCTTCCTTGCTCGTCTTTTTCCATGCTCCCTTTGTACCTACATCCAAACTCTGTCATTGATGTCCATATAAAGAAAAATCCATCTACCGGATTACATGGGTCATCGGCCGCTGTAATTGCTAGTTCTCTAGGAATTCTCTTCACATACATGGCTCATCAATCTTGGTCCCAAAACCGAGATTAAACCATCTCACATTTCTCCCACAATCAAAGACTCAAACTCTTCGATCCACATCAAGCTAGGCTACGAGTACACCTGCCACCCTCGTACCTACCTAGTGGTTCATTCCACACTTGATGCAACATCCCTTCTTTGCACATAAGAGGGATACCTTGTGCTTTTAGCATCCAGAGAAATCCAAACTTGCCTACGGCTAAGTTTCACATGGACCAAAAATTTACTGCTAGGGTGTCGGGTACCACCGAACATGCACCCCATAATTTGATTCAACATAGAAACACCAACGAGCATAACCAAGCCAAACCATGGCTTTGATACCAGTTGTTAGGTTAAAATCTAGCATCATTAAATAACAATATGCGAGAAAATAAACATTTCAAGCAACATTCAATATATACACACAATATACCCTAGAAATCCCATGCAGGGAAAACCAACACCAATGAATATCTTCATTACATGGCCAAAACCGGCCATCCGGTCCAAGCGAGCTAGTCACCGCTCACCTCCAGGCCTATGTACAATGGAGCCTCCTCAAGCCTTATAAAGGCTTAATCACATGCAATACCATGGGACAATACCATGGGCTACAACAAACCATGTGCCCAAACCATGTGCAAAACCTAAACCACCTTTGACTCAATCCCGAGTCAAGGTTAATCCTAACAACACTCGGTTACAGTCTCAGTTGATGTCCATGGAGTATTGGGTATAGTAGCACATATAGGATACCCAATGGCTCAGGAGGATACATGAGTATGAATAAGTATACAAGAGTACCTATTAGCACATGATTAGGTGCCTTTGAGTTTTGGAGTGTTTCCTCCTGGGAGACCACTTGATAGAGATCATGAGCATACCCTTACATTGGGTTTCCCTAGGATTGGTGAGTGGAAGGGCACACTACATGGAACAATAGATCCCTTGATGGCCTATATTTATTGGGTATATCATTAGATGAGGGTCAGAGAGCACGATACTCATAGGTCTACTTCTATACCTCATTTTTTGGATTTTGGTCATGCCCTTGGGGTTGGCCAACACACTAGTTTCTTCCCAATTGCACATGCAGTGGAAAATATATCTATTGTTGTTACACAATGAGGCTTAGGAGGTTCACCTAAGACAATGGGATGAGGTGGGTGACATCTTAGCCACAATGGAAATCTTTCAATTGGACACTAGGATTGACACACATAATGTATAGGTGAGATTAGATTGGTTTGGAGGGATTGTAGCTAATAGAGTAGGGGTTGACATCATCTTCTATAGATATTTCCCATGTACAGACCTTGAGTCCTCACTTAGGGAGAATATCATGAGGGTTATCTAGGATTCATGTTTGGCATATTATTCTTGGTATTTGCATGAGTATGAGGCACCGCAGGTGGAAAAATTATTCTCTAGAGAGATGCTCAAACTCCATGGATTACTTGAGCACATAGATAGTGATTGGGCTAGCAGATCTCTTGATGCAGTTTGGAAAGATCTGAATAGATTAGCAGGCTTATATTCAATTCTTGGTACTTGGTTTCCACCAGAGGATTGCATCTCGATGTATTGGTTCATTGAGACTCCGATGATTATCAACATGGAATGACAACAACCCATAGGATTTGGATTTAGCAGACTCCTCATTTGGTGGTGGGATCTGGGCATTCATCTAAGTGATGGCTTGCTTCAGATTATAGCGATGATCGACAAGGCTATGACGATGATTGGACTACTATATTGTGATGACAGTGGAGGAGAGATAGAGGCTTCTTCTTTATGGTAATACATGCTTTCTTCCATGGTATTTAATATTGATACTAACAGTGGGACTGCTCTAGATAAGATGGCCAATCTCCACTTTCTAGATTCTATTCATGGAATGCTTAGGTTTGGAAGCATGACATAGTAGTATTTTGAGGAGTTTATGCAACTTATGATTGATTGTCTCATCAAGGGTAGTTAGATGGATTCTTGTGTTGGCACCAGGAAGACTAGTGCTTTGGGTAGAGGGTGCTTCACATCCTGCAAGTTACTAGGGGACCTAGTTGGATTTACCTTTTACAGGTATATTTGAGGTAGTTTCACATGGGTAAACTTGGTGGATGTTATGTCTGGTCAGCAGAGAAGGTCGGGACCCACTCATTCAGCAACATTGATGCATCCTTTGACCATTTTTAGCATCCATAGGGGATCATGTTGTTAGATTGCATCACAAGTTTATTGAGGATGTAAGGCACACAGTATATATGTGTAGAGATTCACCAGTTATTAGATTTCATGCATGTTCCAGTAATTTCCTCTGAATATAGGGAAGCATAGGTGATAGAGCTATCTCTTGAGGGGATGATTAGAGTTCATGAGAAACCCAGTCCTTACCAGTGATCGAGGCATACTTCCTTTGTCGGTATTTAAGATTGAGTATGACAACAAATTTGTAGACTTTATCTAGATGCCTATGCACTCCACTATTCATAGTGATAGGGTCAACTCTTACAAGTATTTCTACTTGGAGTTCCAGGAGAGGTGGATGTTTACAGGGCGTGACAGAAAACTTGTGATGATCGGAGTGGCACAATGACCACATGATGGTCTCTTTTTTAGGTTAGCCTAATATCTTGGGATTGTGGTAGTGGACAATACATGAACTAACATGGAAGCAAGAGTCAACTATCACTTTCAGGAGCCTATGCATATGGAGCAGTGGATCACTTTCCTAGGTGGGAGAACTTACAAGGGATGGATGCAGTGTTTACTTGCTTGATTGTTTGGTAGTCTTCAGGAGGCTCCTTGTGTTGATACTATGCAAGACAACATTGGATGCAGTAAGTACTCCATAGTTATCACATTGATTTGGGACTCCAAAATTACAGTGATTGGCAGTACAATGGTAAAAGTGGTTGCTAGAGGTGAGAAGATCATTGTTTATTTCCAGGTACAAAGGTATTGAGATCCTAGTAGAGTGATTCTCTAAGGATTTAACCGAGTCTACACCGTGGTTTATTACTCTCCATACAGGAGGATTCCATGAGATCTCTTGTGACGGTACCACACAGTGCAATTCTTTGAGAAAAGGGTGCTACAGATCTACTAGGATGATTTGGGACCTTGGAATCATCCCTAGATTCATTTGGTTCAGTTTGATTGATTATGGAATTGTGTTTCCATTGCTTGAGGATAAGCAATATTTGGCGAGGGAAGAATTGTAATGTTACATATTTTACAAGTTGGGGAATTAACTAATGATTGATGACACACGGGGATAAAAGCACCTGATTAGCAGGGAATTTTTGTCATTAGTGGAAAATGAGACCAATTAAGCAGTATCAAGTAACATGCGCAACATGTAGTGCGTAATTCAAAATGCATGCAACATGTGTAATTAAAATTACATGAATGCATAAGTAAAGTTTCATGTGGCATGCAAAGGTTAAAAAAAGAGCAACAAAAGAAGAAAAAGTGAATGGATAGGTATGAATTGTTATTATTCACTTTGGAAATAGGTTTGAGAGATCTATGAGCTACTTCAAGGTTGAGGGTAAATTTCCTTAGCCAACATTGGGTTCGATGGAGAAATCTATCCATCCTATCCAATTCATACGATAGATCATCCATGCCTATCAAGTCATACTATAAGATTACAACATATTCATTATTCTTCAAGGAGTCAAGGGTATTTATAGTTGCATATTAAATTCATGAGGGCACATCATTATGATCATTCTTGAGGGTGAATTAGCTAGATCATCATAAGGGCATATTGTTTAACTATCACTAGAGGCGTCTTCTCTCTCTCTCTCTCTCTCTCTCTCTCTCTCTCTATTCCATAGGGGCGTTTTAATTATTTCTTCCATAGAGGGTGAATTTCCTTATTGAATTTTAGAGGGAGCATTCTCCCTACTAAATCACTGAGGGCACATTCTTCTTATCTATATCACTAGGGGTGCATTGTATGATCATTATGTGGACTACAACGCTCATCGCTTGCATTGGGTGAATCTTACTGAGCTTCATTGCTTCTTATTGGAGCTTGTTCTAGTATTTCGAGGCCATTATTGTTGATATGAGACTAGAGGAGATTGTGAGGATCTGAATGGGTGAATTTTTAATGGAGTTTCTACTACTTTTTGAGCCATATCTGATGCATGGCATTCATGTCACCTCTATGATATCAAACTACTCAATTACATATATTCGGGTTGTCCATGCATTGCTTTTGATCTTGTTTACATTGTAGATCTAAGTGTTTGTTATATCCGGACATGCAACTTTATTATTATTCATGCAAAGCTACTATTGGCTAAATTGTACATTGAACACTTGAATAAAATACCAAATATTACAACAAACTCTATATAACATCAAAGTACAACAATTTGTTATATTACAAAAGCACGACCAGGTGAGGGTGGGAGGGATCAAGGAACCGAGGAAATTAATGCCCATTACCTCAGCCACCTAAGAGCCCATGTGATTTAGCTCTGCCACCCTAATCTACATACAACTGATGGGATGGGGATGTTTAATGTTGCATTTAATCTAGGTATATGATTGATGATCAAGAAGGAGCTATCTCCATACATCAAGCAGTTCATCCCTAACTCCATATATTAGCTCAAGGAGACAAGACACATAATTCCCCTCCCCTCGATCAGGTAAGAGCCCATGTGATTTATCTTCTCTACTCTTATTTATGTACAACCAAAGGGATGGGCATGTTTAATGTTGTATTAACTTTGGATTTGGACCGATGATCAAGAAGAAGCTAGGTCCATACCTTTCAATAAGATGGGCCATTGCAGTCGTCTGAGGATGTGATCCAAGGGCTCCCACGATCCGGGTCTCTGATTTTCTCCAACAAGGGTTGTCACCAGGAAAGGAATCTAGGGTTACACATAGTGAACTCAACGTGCAATGTGGGATGGTGTGGCAAAAGGTGTAGGGATGTGAGGTTCTGGAATTATGTAATGGAAAATGAGAAAGTTTAGGAATCAAAAGTTGTCATGGGGAGACCTTCACAATGTATTTATAGGATGATACAAGGTTTTCTTGCCCATGGTATTGACCCATGAATTTTCATACTGTATGGTATTTATCCATGGTTTTTGACCCATTCTCATTTTAGTGTTTGTTGGTCCTTTTTGGGAGAATGGGGGTTATATTGCAATAAATTCTGAACTTCCGTGTATTATGGGGGAAGGAATAATGATGTTTTGGACCAAGTTTGGTGGAATTTAATTACGAAGGTAAAAATGGAGGAAATAATGGTGGAATTATGATGTATAGTTATGGTTTGGACCATAGAGAGCTACGTGGACAATTTTTGGTGTTAACAGATTGCCCCCAGATGTGTGAGAACAGGAGCTCATTGTATGCCTGACATACATCATAGGATCAAGGGAGAAATGGTGACAACGGTGGAGAAACCAGAGAGAACCATGGAGGAGTTGAAGGATCGTCATTTGAACTGCAGTGGCTTTTGATTTGTATTACTTCTCAAAAATGGATGAGGTACATATAATCCCAGACATATATATGGATGAGGGCATACCATGCTCGTATCAATGTCTCAATATAAAAATGGGGATCAAGGCTCAAACAATGGGAGTTGATCAATACATACAACTAGAAGTACATAATGGTGGCCTCAATGGGAGGCTGAATACAAATACTGGTCTGAAGAACTGGTACATAGAAACAATGGCATTCTTTTGGAATGCAATATCAAAATAACTAAGGCTCTACTGAATCTGAAGGTGTACACAAATGTATGGACTAAATGACTGAGATTCAGAATCTCTGAGGTACAATAAACAACATATGATACTATAGATATACAAAAGCATGATACTGAGAGGATTTCGAACACTACCGCCAACGCAACCCAGATATCACAAGGGAAATGAAACTGTATGGGTCCCAAATAGACTCACCAATGTGATAGAGTCAAGTGACAACTAGGGTCTTTAACTAAATAACGAAGGAACCAATACCCTGCATGAATCTCAATGATATGATAATGTAGTTGAAGTTGAGCACGTGAGACACGCCCAACCCAAAATTAACTAAGGAATCCTTTCAAGTGGTCCAAGGAACTCATCAATGAGGTGGATGAAACCAAGATATAGGGACCTCTGGGTCTATCCTTTGGAATAAATGTGTTGACCTCAATAGAGGGAGACCTGCAACTACCAAGGAAATGAGGTTTCCTTGGTAGAAGTGCAAGGGGGACAACTAGAGATATGGAATAATAATGGGATTGGTACACTGAATGGGGACAAGGATAGGGGAGTACAGGGGACTCAAAATTCCTTTGTTTAGATTATAACAGTAGGGTTTACTTGGCAACAAATGATATTGATTCATCAGAAGGGAATCATAGCTGTGGAACTGAGGAGATGACTGTAATGGGAGATACTTGGGGGAGTAACTGGACAAGTGATATTTAGGGGATCCAAGGGAGACTCATGGCAGAGTACTCTGAACAAAGGCGACCTAATGGCAGAAAGCTTCCATAATGGGAGACTATATTCAATATATGTGGGCACCAAAAGGCACCATTTGGGCCTTCGTCATAGTTTAAGGAGCACATAGAAGGTATACAAGTATTCACAATATGATATTATCTCATGGATTTTGGTTGACCCAAGACAATAAATGCTTGATGGTGTTTTTCATGTTTAGAGAGTCTGAAAACATGAAGAAGAATCCAATGGGTCTCTTTTCGTACAATAGTCTCCTAAGTTCAAAAAAAGGATAAAGTGTACAAAGGAGAACTCTCCTAGCTGAAAGGGGAAAAGAGAATTATTTTCCGCAGGTAGTCCAACTAGGCCAAAAAATGTTAAACCTATACTGATTGGAAGGTCATTCAAATAATTTTACGAGCATGAATGAAACCAAGTTTGCTCTGTGATCTTTTCTTTATGAGAGAGCTGGAAAAGAGCTTAAATACAACCCATAAGTGAGATTTTTCATAAGTTATGGTCCTAGCGTCCAAAAAAGAATAAAAGGATACGGCAGGAAACATTCCTAGCTGGAAGGTGCTAGGTTGGTCCTTTTCTTTAATTAGTCCACATAGTCCAAAAAAGGGGATAAATAAGGCCACATAGATGCCATTTCAAATACTTTGATGAGCGTGAAAGGAAGCAAGCATGCTCGATAATCTTTTCATTCTTTAAGGAGTCAGAAAATAGCTTAACATAAACTTCGTAATGGTCAGTCAAGAAAGGAGGAAGTGTTCAATGTACTTAAAGAGTTGATGTTGGGATTGAATGGTAGGGAGAAAAGATAATAGTGGA
The DNA here is from genome assembly GCA_001517045.1 of Pseudotsuga menziesii. NCBI lineage: Eukaryota > Viridiplantae > Streptophyta > Pinopsida > Pinales > Pinaceae > Pseudotsuga > Pseudotsuga menziesii. The sequence continues at coordinate 250,440 of LPNX010442283.1, forward strand.
ACACTTGTGGGGCCTCCTTGCAGGATGAATAATGGTGGTAAAATAATGGAAATTTTACAATATGGATGGAGCGGAGGGCTTATGAATATGCCAATACACAAAGGGTTCGATTTGCTGGGTGGCACATAAATCAAATTAAGCCTGGGAATTGGTACAAAAAAATATAGGGAGAGCATGAGATGTCAGTCCCATAGGTGGATAGTGTGCAGAAAACCAAACCTGTTAGTGTGAATGACAAGAAAAACAGACGCCAGATGACTCTGTGGTGCACAGAGGAAGGAGTTGACCAAATGGAGGCCTATAAACAAGGGGGGACCACATGACACATGTCATTTTCATTGTTTAGTGTTGAGTTATAGTGGAGGGCTCCGGATCAAAGGTGTTGATTTATTCGGACTGGACCAACGGTTTTGCGATATGTGAGTTGTAGGTAAGAGATCTCACCTAGCCCATCATTTTCAGTGGTTTATTTTTTTCCTTTTCTCATTCTAGGGGCCTTGGCAAATCCCAAAGGGTTTTTGGGGCCGGGTCACACTTTTTGAGGGAAAAGGAGCAACCTAGGCCGCACCGATCGGGGAGACAAGCACAACCGGGCCCCACCTATCAGGGAGACAGGAACGACCTGGGTTGCACCTATCTAGGAGACATGCATGACCCAGGTCACACCTGGCAATTTTTTTTTTGCGACTTGGATCGCACAAAAAGGCCCGACAGGAGCGACCTCGACCAGGATGCAAAGTTTTTTTGAATGTGGTCTGCTTGGGACTTTTTGAATGTGCAAAATGCCTTGAGTTGGATGATGGGAGAGAGACATCAGGGACCTCAGAGATGAGGTGGAGGAGGATGGTGCAGTATAGGATACCTTAGCCCAGAGTGGGCTTCTGAAGTTCTTCCAGATCCCTATGACGCGTTCAACAAATTTATTGTTGAACAAACTAGTGAGCTTTTGGGATAGAGATGTAGAGTGATTTATTATACATGGTGAGTGACTGGATATCACCCTTCGAGATGTGTACTTTTTGACTGACCTCCAATTGTTGGGAGTTATCGATGATATCTCGTTGAAACTCCTAAGGGGGGTGTTAATGGATGGCTTGTGTGCCCGGCATTGCTATGCCACAACGTATGTGTGTGCGTAATACATATTGGTGTTTGACATCGAGAGTATAGATACTCATGCAGTGGTAGAAACGATGTTTTGGATATTGGGATCAAAAGGTCCACACAAGATCTCAGAAGGCCAGTTACTAATGGTCGAGAGTGTGCTGAGGGGAACCTACTATGGGTGTCCCAGATGTACTTGAGAACGGTTTGGCATGGGATGAACCAGGATAGATTGTTAGATGGATATTTTTTCTTCCCATCCGTTCTGTGCTCATTCTTATTTGAGCGATTACTGACATTGCAAGCATAACTGGTGGTGCACAAAGGAGGACCATATGAGCCTTAGATGAGGTTGTGGTGTGAGATGATGATTAGGGAGGGAGGCGGTTTGGTATATGGTTTATTCACCCGAGATATTTTTGCACAGTGACGACAAATTCCTATCCTCATAGAGGACTATCCATATGCAGAAATGGACTACCAGGGAGATTCATAGTTGCCTCGACCTTTTGGACAGGTCTAGGGACCATATGGTACGTATACATGACTCTTTGTGGTTTCAGTCATATATAGTATACTAGCATAGTGGTAGCTATATCATACATGTGATAATACTGATGACATATTGTGTGCATGTGTAGACGTGGGAACACATCCTTCATCAGGATACCAATGACGTAGGGGCAGGGTGGAGGGGTTAGATCAACCTGCTCGCGGGTAGAGGAGGTAACGAAGTGATACGTTAGACACACTGCAGGTGGATGTGGAGCAACTATTGGAGGGGGTCACCGATGATGGGTGGCAGTACCTAGACGATGATCTGATTGATGCATGCTATAGAGCCCCTCCGGAGTGGTCTCTGTGATGAGGAGGATCACTATTTCTGCTAAGTATGTCAGAGTAGTGACACAGGGGGATGTGCTGATGGAGGAGGAGGACACTAAGGAGAGTCAAAGGAGGATGACTTGGACTAGTTGTTACACCAAAATATCATCACCATCACATTATGAGATAGGTATTCCCTTGTCTTCTCTAATCCCTCAGAGTTTGTTCTAGAGAAATGAAAGGAAGAAATTATCCCCTTGCAAATTTTCCTTGTTTTGAGCCAGTAACTCTTTTTCTCCATTGAGAAAAAGTACCTAAGTCAACAACGCTCCTTTTACATAGCAAAAGAGTGGTGCCACCACTTTTTTCCTTCATTGAAAGGGCTTGACCCCCTCAACACCGCTTGTTCGCTTCATTAAAGGCGTGGTGCTCAAGTTTTTAAGGAAAAAAGGGAAGCTTCGAGAGGAATCTCAAATATTTCCTCCGTGGAGCCTCATTCCTATGGCTTAGGACCAGCTGGAGCTCAAGATCCTTCATTTTTGGATATTATCTCCACCTAACTCATGAGATCCTCAACTATTCGTATCCTCCCATGCCTTTAAATACTGGCTCATCCCCCATGGGAGGGAAGAGGAAGAATTGTGTTGCATACCCAAACTCTTCCAAAATCATTCTTGAGTCTTTATAGGCAAGGTGAATCTAGAGGCAAAAGGGCTATTGGATGGGACTCTCAATACCAGGGCACCAAGGTTGTAGTCTTTCCAATTATTGTTGATAAAGAATGTTTTATCTTTCCCATATATGCTGTATCATGTGTATGTATTGCTTGACTCCTTGGTCACAAGCATAGATCCAATTTTTATATCTTGTATGCCATCACTTTTTATTGTTGTCTTATATTTTTGCAGATAAACAGAGGAAAAAAGCTTCAAGGATAACGAATACATCCGTTAATAGAAGAAGCATGGCAGTCCATTCAATTGTTTAAACCTATCTAGGGAGAGTCTGACATTTTGTGTTTCTATTTGTTCTAGACCTGAACCATTTAGATCTAGGGAAATAACTCTTGTCCATAGCAGGTGAGAATTTATACTAACAAATCTGGCGAGGAATTAGTATTAGAAACAATAAAGTACCTTGAGATATGTATGCCTTAATGACATATTCTCTCACTCTCGACATAGGTTTACATCATTGAACTTTGATCGAAAGATTCGATTGAGTGTTCAACATGAAATCATCTATTCACATTCAGGATATTGTACCAGGGTACCTTGGGAATCATTGACATTAATAGTGATTTCCCTCATACTTGTTAAAGGTTCTAATCATTGACTAGTAATCAAGTGGTTTCTAGCATGTTTGACATCAAGACATTGTAACCACATGTATAGAATCGTAATTTGTGGAAGAAGAGATGAAGACCCTAGGTATCTGTTAAGCGCTCATTGCTTTCCCTAGGTTGCAATGGAGTATTTTTCATGAATCCTATAATGGATCCACATTTCTATGTTCATGGCTATGCTCAGATTTGCATCTGTATGACATAGATCTACATTATATGTCTGGTAGCTATGTCAAAATTTGAGTCTTCTTCACATGGATCTACGCTGTATCTTCGTAGCCATTCTTTTTTGTATATCAGATGGATCTACGTTGTATTGGTCAGCAGCCATGTTGTGAGTCATTTGATATATGTATCAAAAGGTGCCATAGAAATTTTGTGATGCTTGAGAAGTTCCGACCATTGGAACTTTGCCTCGGGACTACACCTTCTTCTATCAAAGTATATTGCCTATAGTTTCCCTCTAGCCATCATGCTTTGGGGGGCATTCTGTTACACCAAAATCTCATCACCATCATGTTATGAGCCTAGGTATTCCCTTGTCTGCTCCAATCCCTCAGAGTTTTTCCTAGAGAAATGAAAGGAAAAAATCATTCCCTTGCAATTTTTCCTTGTTTGAGCCAGTAACACTCCTTCTCCATTAATGAAAAGCGTTACCTAAGTCAACAATGCTCCTTTTACATAGTAAAATAGTGGCGCCACCACTCTTTTTGTTCATTAAAAGGGCGTCACCCCCTCAACACTTTCTGTTCGCTTCATAAAGGCACGGTGCTTGAGTTTTTAAGGAAAGAAAGGGAAGCTTTGAGAGGATTCTCGAAGCTTGCCTCTGTGGAGCCTCATCCCTATGGTTTAGGACCAGCTGGAGCTCGAGATACTTCATTTTTGGATATTATAAACCCATGAGATCCTCAACCATTCCTATCCTCCCATGCCTTTAAATATTGGCTCATCCCACATGGGAGGGAAGAGGAATAATTGTGTTGCATACCCAAACTCTACCAAAATCATTCTTGAGTCTTTAGAGGCAAGGTGAAGCTAGAGGAAAAAGGGCTATTGGATGGGACTCTCAAGACCAAGGCACCAAGGTTGTAGTATTTCCAATTATTGTTAATAAAGAATGTTTTCTCTTTCCCATATATGCTTTATCATGTGTATGTATTGCTTGAATCCTTGGTCACAAGCATAGATCCGGTTTTTATATCTTGTATGCTATCACTTTCTATTGTAGTTTTCTATTTTTGCACATAAACATAGGAAAAAAGATTCAAGGATAGTGAAGACATATGTTAATAGAAGAATCATGGTAGCCCATTCAAGTGTTTAAACATATCTAGGGAGAGTCTGACATTCAGTGTTTCTATTTTTTCTAGACCTGATTCATTCAAATCTAGGGAAACAACTCCTATCCGGATGAGGCAAGAATTTCTACTAACACTAGTAGCTTGTGATGCTGCCCCCGATGCATTTGAGCATGGGGAATTTTTTATTATGTATGATGAGAAATACTGTGGGACTTCTCGTTTTTGTATTGATTATGATATTATGATATGAATGCACATGGATGCCTATTTTGGTATTTTTATGGGTTTGATGAGTCTCTTATTATGATGAGGACTATGCCTATATGATGTATATGACATATGTATGCATGAATATATGATGCTGTATGATGTAATTTATTTACTATATGCGATGATTGGTATGCCACTCTAGAACATCATTAGCCATTTGGTCAGCTACATTATTGAGACTTTTGGGAACATGCATGAATGAAATTGATTCGAAATGTCTAACAGAGTGTCTAGTGCACATGAAATTTCTAAATAGGTAGGGATCGCATACCCGGTAGTAGTTATTCAACTGGGCGACAAGCAGCTGAGAGTCTAGGAAGAAATCAAGGCGACAAATACCCACATCGGTAAGGAGACCAACGACACCGTCGTACTCGGCCTAGTTGTTGGTAGCAACACCAACACACATTCCGTTGATATGGATCAACTCATGTGATAGGGAATAAATGACCCACACAGCTGAGGTGAGATTAAGAGACCATCTACTTGCGCCATCAGCGAAACCAACATAGGAGGGAAAGGTAGGATCCATCTATAACAACTAAGGAAACAAACTGTGAGACTCGTGGTAAAAACAATGCAAAACAGGAGAGAAAAACTATGATACAAGGGTATGCAGGTTGGTCGGCTTAGGCATAGAATCTCTTGAGGTAGAGCCCATTGCAGGGATTCTTTAAGAAGCGACCTCCAGAGTCAACGAGGAGATATCCACCCTTTTCGAGACATCGATGGATGGCATAAGGGCCATACCACATGGATTCGATCTTCCCTTTTCCAGTCTTATCATTGACTTGATCATAGACGAGGACAAGGTCCCCCTCGTTAAAGGCGCGTGGGTAGACGTGGGAGTCATAATGGGACTTCGATCGGGTCTTAGCTGCTTCGATCATTTGGAGAGCAATGTGACAGTACTCATCAATTTTTTCAAGCATAAGTAGATGTTTTTCCAATGGTGAAGTATCAGGTATAAGCTCGATGGCAAGGTGGAGTGACGGTATCTGTAATTCAATGGGAAGAACCGACTCTACGTCATGGACTAAATGGAATGGGGTAAAACTGGTGGCGATTTCAAGGATCTATTTGTTGTCACAAAAGTGGTGACTAGATAAGTTAGAGGGATCTTCTACGGCTGATGGAAGACTGGAAGTTGAAATCATAAAGACGGTGTTGTTGGTGTACAAGGAAGAGGTCGAAGGGTGGATTTCCTCAAGGACAATGATTTCAGACTCATGAGAGTTCTTGCAAAGGTTAATGAGGGGAGACTAGTACTCAGGAAGGTTTGGGAAATGATGGGAATAATGATTGTATAGGCCACAAACTGTGCATGAGTCGTTTGTTCGTAGCGATTTGTTCTTAATCGCAGGGATGGTTGGTACGTTGAAAATTGGAGCGTCATCGGTCTCGACTATTGTGTGCATGTGGGTGCAAAGGAATGGAAAATCGAGAAAATTTTGCATAGCATGGCCGAGGACATCACATAAATCATAAGTAGAGGGTGTGTGTGGTTCTGTCAGGGCTTTGGGTTCCTTTCTCCCAGTCTCCATGGGAGGAGGGGGTGGAGGAGTAGATGCAGACACAATCAGTTGTGTACTAGGAGTTGGTTGTGACACTATTTCAATAGGTTGGATTGGTGTCAACACAATTTGTTGTGTCGGGGTGGGGTTGGGTGGATCAAGCTACCACACTGGAATACCCAAAGTGAATCCAACAAGGTTGAGCATATCCATGACCATTTTAATCACAATTCCAGAGGGTGGAAAGAGAAAGGGAATCATGTGTATAAGAAATGAACCCCAATAATTCCTCGGGGTCTACGGTTGGGTTTGCGACTGAGTTTGTGATGAGGTAGGAAGTTTACCAGATGCGATGGTGCATGAATCCGATATGTCAGCGATAGAGGGAGGAGGTGGGAGGGACAAAAAGGTGTCCATCAAAGGGGCACCGGTAAATAGTCATTGACCAAAAACAAATAGGGAGAGGATGGATATGCTATCAATGGTGGTCTCGATGGTAGGGAGGACATGATCTGAAGTGACAAGTCCTTTAAGATTGTAGTACGTCAATTGGTCGATAGTCATGATCTTCCCATCATGGGGGAACATGAAGAGTCGAAAGATGGTAGAAGAAACGACTCACATTGCATATATGTAGCTACGCCCAAGGAGGAGGTTGTAATCTAGTAGGGAGTTCACAACCTCGATGTCAATCAACACAATTTTACCTCGCAACTCAATGGAGACATTCGTGAGAACACCTTGTGGTTGGGAAATTCAGTCATCATAAGCACGAAGGGCGATGGTTGAGGATTGAAGGGTTAGGAACCTGATCTTTTTCCAAATGAAGGTTGACATAACACAAGTGGATGTACCCTCGTCGATGATGCATCAATGAATGACCAAATTCTGAACGCTGACTAGGACCTAGAAGGATATGGATGATGGCATCCGAGGTTCTCCTTGATCCAAGTAAAAACTGATCAACTTGGAATAAATGGGGTCGACGAATCCTAAAGAAGATAACAAGGCTTTGCATTTTGAAGGAGAAGCTCTCAGGACTTCCAGAGCAGACATGGTAGAGGGATATTGGGCCAATTCATCGACGAGACTGTAATTGAAAGCGACTCTAGCAGTGGGGTTGTTTGCAACATGACGCAAAGGGGACCTAAGGACTTTGGAAATCCCATCCATGGGGGGTATCAGAAAATTGAAGGAAATATTGAGAGCGGTGGAGGTAGATGTCATGGAGGGGTTAATGGTTTCCGTGGTGGATCCATATTGTCGGCATCGAGTCTGTAAGTTGACGTCAGACGATAATGCCATAAGGTTATGGACACCAAGATTGATGGGTTGACCTGCATAAGTGGTTGCAATATTTTGTTGTACCAAGGTTTGGGTTACAACCATGCCTTGATTTGTAATGGGTTCTACAACACCATAGGTGGAGGACCTTGTGGTGCTAGGTTTGGCTGTGCCATAGAGAAAACATTAGTTTCACGTTGATTTTCGGCTTGTAATAGGTGTCAGACTCGATGCATATGGGTGCGCTGGTGTGTATAATGTCCATAAACATCACAAATGGTACACAGAGGGTTATTTATTAACTGAGGGATCTTCCCAAGCCTAGGGGGATGTTGGGTTTTTTTTTGCAGGGGCATTATCTCCATTGTTTTTAGGAGGGTTGGGTTGTTGACTGTCCCCCTCAGGTTAGTTGTTTCCCCTATTCCTACCTATCTTTATTCTTCCCTACCTTGTTGGTTATTGGGGGTGGGTTGATTGGGGAGGTTTTGTTGAGCATAGACATGTCCTTGAGGAACACAAAGAGTCAGGGTTGGAGAAAGTGTAAGTGGCACATGTGGTGGGTAGTAGGTGAGAGTAGTTGGAAAGGATGCAAATCCTACTGTTTGGCCATTACAAGCAGGTGCTAGGAAATTTGGTCCATGAACATGAGGAACATATGTAGGAGACACATATGAAGGTGTGGTTGGGGACTGAGTCGCTGCGTGTGAAAATTCAGGGGCATATCTAGGTTGGGAAACACTAGGGGCATTACCGGAGTGAGGTTGCATCAAAGGAGGGGATTTGTACAAGTAAGGGTGCTTTGTAATGGATCCAATGACTCCATTAGCAGCATGGGATGCCCCCTGACGCATCATATCATAAGGATCCAACATAAGGAGCATCAGGCATGATGGTGTAAAGGTTACCCGATTGGACATAGATAAGGTTGAACTATTGTGCTTTGAGGATTGCTTCTTCCTTAGTTTATGGGCACTTGGATGCAACATCCTTGGCGATAGGGGGGAGTAAGGTTTTAAGAAACCAATCAAGGAAGATCCTATCATCTAACTAGATTTTGCACAAACTGCGACGACGATGCCACTCATGGATGTGATCTGTGATGTGGGTAGCAGTGTTCTGTCTATAGGATAACAAGATTCACATGACCTCAAAGTAATGGATGGGTAGCTGGAATTACTGGAGGAACATCAAGGCTAAAGATGAAAAATAAGGATAAGCAGCATGGGGAAGCTCAAGGTACCGTTTGGATGCAACATTAGTGAGTGTGCATTGGAATAGCCATAGTCAAATAGAGTCGTAGACTATGCTGTTGGAGGAACACCATAAGTGGAAGGACATAATGTGGTTCTAAGGGTGTTCTCCTGTCTTTCCCTCAAGCTTAGGGATGTCTGAAGGGAGTTTTGTAGGCATGGGAGGCCACAATGGGTCATGATGGATGGGGTCATTCATTAAACTGAGCTAAATCGATCAGGTTGAGACTAGCCATGAATGACAGACTAGGACCTGGACTAGTTCTAGGAGGGGAAACAATGGTGCTAGGGTTGGCGGGCATATAGGTACCGTGAGTAAATGGGGGTTGGTACTGATGATTTTCAACAATAGAAGTAGTCACTAGAATGGTGTGAATAGTGGTAGAAGGGCCTATTCCCCCATGCATGAATGTAGGAATAGAGTGAACCATGGCGAATGGAGTGGGGCCACCACTAATGGGTAGCGAACCGACAACAATGTGTGCGGTGGTGAGGGGCTCACTAGGACCATGGTATGTAGGGACAACATTATTGGTATCTGCTATAATGGGTGGATAATTCACAAGTCCACTACCAACAATTCCCCCCGGGAGGGGTTTGGGAGGTGCATCAATCATGGGGCTAAACGGGGAAGTGAACAAGGTAGGTTCAGATTGATAGGAATCTGAATTTGACTCAGATGCAGTGTATGGATCTAAAGGTGGTGAACATCATCGGATATGGATCTGATAATGTTGGTTCAACAAACCTAACTGAGGGGGTGCCCCCTAAGTCTATAGGAGTAGTGTGGTGGAGAAATGGTGGAGTGATGGTGTGCTATATGATGAATGAAGTCTCAAGGGTGTCAAACAAAAGCTCAAAAGTCCAACTACAATCAAGTGCGCAGAAGGAGAGATGATAAATAGTGGAACATAGGCCAAAAATCAAGCTTTAAAACCAAACTGTAACAGTGTGTCACATCAGGAGAGTCGACAACAAAGTGACAAGAAAGCCAACAAGCAGCACTACCTATGAATAAAATGACGCACTAACCTATGGGGTATAAGTGCAAGAAATATGCTAGCTAAATTAGAGAAAATTTCAACTCAAAATGGGCCTCCTAAGGAAAATTAATAAAATAATAGTTAAAATAATAAAATAATATTATTAATTTTGGAGAAAGAAAAGAAAAAACTACTTTTTTGTTCGTATTTTTGACATATCTCCCTGTGTTTTTACTCAAATTTCGATCAGGAGAGCTCATTGGATCCGGAATTAAATTCTGCATCATTTCGGATCCAATGAGTACCCACTCGACATACTTTTGACGAGCCCTGCTACCCCAAAAACAAGAGATACCTTAGAAAACATGATGATGACATCACCATCACGTGTTTTCAGGTTTTTTTTTTGGGTACTGGGGCCCATCAAAAGTATGTTGAGTGGGTACTCATTGGATGTAGAATTTAATTCCGCATCCAACGAGCTCTCACGATCAAAGTTTGAGTAAAAAAATAGGGAGATATGTCAAAAATACGAACAAAAAAGTATTTTTTTATATGATAACTATCCCCAAATTTATATTAAAAAATTGTTTAAGAGGTGCTCCCTTTTTGAATTTTAAAGCATTTTAATTGGCTAATACATGATGACATGGAATTTGTATTATTTTTGAAAGGCCCATTTTAAATTGAAATTTAGTAAGAGCATGTAAGATGGCTCATTAGAGGAAAGTAAAATGGAAAATCAATAGAAAAACAGAATGCACACCAGAGACAGAAAATCAACAGAAAAGCAACAGAAAAACATAGGTTGCACTTAACAGGGGTTTCTGCACGACAAGTCGCACAAAAGTAAATAGGGTCGCTCCAGAATCCTAGACAAGCGCATTCTGGACTTTAGGTCTAGGTCTCACTTATTGGAAAAAATGCACGACGTAGGTCACGCTTATCGAGTAAAAATGTGCGACATGGGTCCCAAATTTATGCCCAATAGGTGCGATCCAACCGTAAATGGAAGTTTTTTAAGGAAAAATTTCCAACTAGGGCCAAGGGGCAGGAACTTTGGTAGGACTGGTTGAGATTTTCTGCAGGGGGGTCAGATATGTGACGACCGAGGGTACCCAAGTAGAAAAAACCAATAAAAAAATCTGCACAAATAAAGATCCAAGGGGATCAAGCCAGTGGATTAAACTGTAGTGGATATTTATCTTTAGCTAATCAAGCCAGTGGATTAAACTGTAGTGGATATTTATCTCCAGCTACGTGTAAAATCACCTACCTTAGATGAACAAGATCTAAGGATAGAGTTCATGGTGCAAGGGAGGATATCAACCTTAACTATTACAATAAGCACCAAATATTTATTTTTATTTTATTTTATGATCTAACTAGCAACACAGAAATGTAACATACATTTCAATAAGATGGGCCTCCGTAGTTGTTCGAGGATGTGGTCCGACGACTCCCATGATCCGAGTATTCAATTTTATCCAACAAGGGTTGTCACTAGGAAAGGAATCAAGGCTTACATGGAGTGAACTCAATGTCCAACGTGGGATGGTGTGGTGAAAGGTGTAGTGATGTGAGGTTTTGGAACCATGTAATGGAAAATGAGAAAGTTCAGGAATCAAAAGTTGTTGTGGGGAGGCCTTCACAATGTATATATAGGATGATCTAAAGTTTTATTGCCCACGGTATTGATCCATGGTTTTTCATAGTGTATGGTATTTATCCATGGTTTTTGACCCATTCTCATTTTAGTATTTTTTGGTCCTTTTTGGGATAATGAAGGTTATGTTGCAATAATTCCCAACTTCCCCGTATTTATGGGGGAAGGAATAATGATGTTTTGGACCAATTTTGGTGGAATTTAATTGTGAAGGTCAAAATGGAGGAAATAATGGTGGGATTATAATGTATAATTATGGTTTGGACCATAGAGAGCTATGTGGACAATTTTTGGTGTTAACCGTTCTAACCAGTTCTAACTGTGTACAAAAGAGGGACAAACACACCAATGCAATACCTCAAGCGTACAAATTGAGAACTCTGTCTTCTATGTAGTATCTTCTAGAACTGGAGAACTACACAGTATGATCCTCCAATCTTAATCTTCTTCCGGTACAAACATAGATTCTCAATCACGCATCAACCATCGATGCTCTATTTCCATCGCTTCATCAATCAAATCATCCAACGATTCTCTATGTCCATATAATGACTGATTTGTACATCCTCACCATCGATTCCACACCAATTCATACATACAAACATATATAACCATCAATACAATGATTCATTCATCCAATGATACCAATCATCCAATCCTTTGTTCCCTCGATCATGCACAGGTTGTATGTTTAAATAACATATCGGATTGGTTGCTGGATCTATATGTGATATGCTCAAATGGGCATAAAATCTGATTTTAATGCACCAATTAACCATCACGATCATATTCATGATTGAAGGAATCACCATAGAGATGAAATTGACAAATCAGGAACAAAAAATCTTGATTCCAAATAGAAAAAATCCCTGTCATATTGAAACTAACAAACCTGCAACCATAAATTCTGGTTCAAACCAGGGCCATTAATCTATTCTGCTGTTGAACAAGTTGAACCATCGATCACTTCAACCTAAACTGTCATTACCAACTTTTCAAATCCAATTGTTGATGCCGACTTGGTTCTATCTTTCTGAAGCCGACTGTTTATGCCGATTTTTCGAAGCCGACTAGTTCTAACCCTAACGTCGGAAGTCAAAAGTCATAACTAGCATCCCAATTTACACAAAAATCATCCCAACTCTCGACTCTCGACCTTGTATTTGTTCTAATGTATGAATTCGTTAGTCAGCACGGGTTCAACAAAACTTGTATTTTCCCCTCCCGAATTTTGATCCCGACTTTCAAAGTCGTATATTGAGCTTTGTTCCACATGTCATGTGTCAAGAGGTAATCGATCCAAATGTCAAAACTTTAAAGTGAGATAACTTCCAAATTCAAAGTCCAAATTTGACAAAATGGGTATCACCGGAAAGCAATCAGTGAGCTCTATACAATTATAACCTTTACTTAAGAATTTTAAGAGTTTGAATTTAATTCATTTTGGAGATCCTCCTGGATCATCCAAAATTCAATTTGTAACATCACCCTCAAAGCGAAAGGTATCACCGACCAATGCATTGACGCCACATAAGTAATGGGGATCCCATTCTCGTACTTTGAACCTGAGAACTACTCTAGTGGTGTAGATGACAAATAAAATCTTCCCCTCATTCACCTTCAACCTGAAACATCAATGCTACAGGAAATAAAAATGCTACAAAATCTAAAAAATGCAACAAAAAAGTTTTACTGTAGAAAAAATAAAGATACAACGAAAGATCAAAATCTATAGTAGAAAACCCAAGCTTCTACATAATCTTTGAAAACAAAAGGGGGCAATTCACTTGAGTATGAATCATGGCTCTACCCTCTAGAAGTAAAACCATACACTTGAATTTTATTTATGGAGATTACAGATCCTGGGTATACACTCTTCTTCTCACGAACTGGTTATGCTTAGTTTCGTAACCTAAATTCAATAGATGTTTTACTCCAAATTTGAATAATTGAAGAGTGCACTTGTGGGATGCAATTGCTATCATAGAAAACGTTTTTCCATGCTCTGAGATCAACGAATAATCTCCAACTCTCAAGTTGTGTGCTCCTATCTCCTCTATATTACAAAGAATCCACAATGAAATTGATTTAGGGTAGAAAATATATTCACACACAGAACATTCAGGGATGAATTGATTCTCCTCTGTTATAAGAAAAACTCATTCACTATTTTTATTAAAACACATTAAAACCATTTCCAATTCAACCCAACTCATGATTTCGTTGGGTATCAAATACACACTTAATTTTGGTTTTCCAGATCCACTTAAGGTGGATTGAATCTCCTATACCAACCTAGATCCATAATTTATTCCTACAAATATTAACTACAAATATGTTGTTCCTACACATAAAAGAAATAAATATATTAAGAGGATTCAAACATATAGGTTGCCATCTCCTTGAGTTCCCCTTTCTTGTGCTCTGCCACACCATTCTGCTGTGGTGTGTAGGGGACCGAATGCTACATTTGGATGCCACATTACCCACAGAGTTGCTGCAAAATATTATTGACATACTCTTTACCATTATCAGTCCCAAGGACTTTGATCTTATTCCCACACTGATTCTCAACCAAGGCTTTCCAAAAACCTTGAGTTTCTCAAAGAATTTGGATTTGAGTTTGAGAAAGTAAACCCAACAAAACCTTGAGAAATCATCTATGAAGGTCAACACGTAACTTGATCCTCCATATGAAGGTGTAGGGAGAGGTCCAATAAGATTTGAATGCACCAATACAAGCACTTGAGTATCTCTCCTTGCTCTCCCTTTCTCATAGCTTTTCTTCAGATGCTTTCCAATCACACAACCAATTCATGGGCCATTGGATATCTTGATAGAAGGAATCCTTTCCACCATGCCTTCTTTGCTCAATTCCTGGAGGTGTATGTAGTTTATATGGCTGAATATCTCATGCCACATCTTGCTTGACTCATTGGCATGAGTTAGGAGTGCATTCCATTTGGAGTAGGGAAGGAAATGGAAGAATTTGTACATCCTAGCTTCATGATCAACAAACCCTAATGCCACCACCTTGTTGGTATATATTTTATCTATCTCCACTGTGTATGGAGTAAATGTTACTCTCTTGGCTTCACTAGTGTGTGTCATTTGGTACACTAATAGTAGGTTCACTTCCAAGTCTGGTACAAACAATACATTATTGAAATACCCATCTTCTATATTGATCCTTCCAATCCCCTTGGCCTTGATCTTTGAATCATCACCCATGCGAACAGTTGGGCCATTGTATGAATATAGGGATGTGAATAAATCTTTAACAGAGGCCATGTTCCTTGATGCTCCTGAATCAATGATGAAGGATAAATAATCTGAAGAACCAACAACCAATGTATGGCACCTCTTTTTTTTGTTTGAGCTTGAACATCCATCCTTCTTCCTTGTACACTCTGGGACTGGGATGTTGTTCTTATCCAACATCTACGCCATCATGTCTAAGGTTTTCTTCATGCATGCACTCTCTGTGTGCCACCATTTGTGACAATAGGTGCATTTGTTCTTCTCCTTGCTCTTCTTGTCCTTTTCCTTGCAAGGATTAGAACCCCCATCTAGAAATTTGGGTCTGTCTTGCTTCTTCTTGTATTGCTGCCTCGAATCCTTAGCTTTCTTCTTTCCTTTGGAAGGATTCAAAACCCCTACAGCAAGAGCTTGGTCTTTGTTGGATTTGATGGTACCCATTTACACTAGATTATATTTCTCTTGGGTCAATGACTTAATGAAGCTAGCTAGTGATGGCATTTGCCAGTTTCGAGCCATGAGCTTGCTTGAGTGAAATGTGCTTACAAACACAGAGTAATCAGAACCTAGCTTCAAAAGAATGGACAATATGAGCTGCTCTTCCTTCTTCTCTATGCCACATTTCTTGAGCTGAAGCACCAATGACTTGGATTTGGTGAAGAAATATTGGATTGTCTCATAATGTGTTGGGCTCAAGGATATGAGCTCATTTTTGAGCTTATGACCTCTCATCTCATCATTCTTCCCAAACAAATCTTGAAGCCTCAACCATAATTCGTTGGTGGTAGCTATACTGTCAACATGGAAGAGAAAGTATCTCGAAATGCTGAGACAAAGAATTACAAATGCTTCATGAATTCTATTGAAGAACTTTGATTTCTCAACTGCAGAGTTTGGTTCGACCTCTATCCCCATGGTGACCCTGTACAGGCCTTTTGACCTCAGCTGAATCACCATTTCAGCCTTCCACTTGAAATAGTTGAATGGTGTTAACAAGACATGGGGCTGCTCCATTTCTGCTTGTGCTCTTGGTGAAAAACTCCTGAATGTACCTGCAATGAAAACTCACGAATCTATTTGGAGAATCCCTCTAACAACAACTCAAACAAACTGGTTTTGAATTGAAACTCCAAAGAGATATAATACCATGTAATGTTTGTCATTACACCAAAACCTACAGATATTGATGAACATTTGAAACCAAGCACAATTCCCTACCATCAGGAGTGGAGGTTAGTCCACATTTTTATATTTCCATAGGTGCAACGGTTATACCATGCAATTGTACCGATACTCCAACACCCCCCTCTAGCATAGCTTGGGGGAATTGAAAATGAGACATATGCTCTAATAATTTGTGGGAATTGAATCACAACTAGATGTAGGATCCAAAGAAACTCTCACAATTCTCTATGGTTTACAAAACATGCAAAAAATAGGTGAAAGAATGAAAATTACATACACACATGAAGTCAATAACAAATATTATTATAACTACCAACCTGTAACTATGTCTGGAATTGATATATAGTATAATAGGGAAAAATCATGAGGCCTTGGAGGCCATGTGAATGCATACAAGTGTTATCCCAAGATCTGACCCTCAACCCCCCCTAGCTAGACCAATGAGCCTTCTAATCATCCCAAACGGTCACTAATCCTTGTGTGAACATGGGAACGGAATGATGGAACACCAATGAAGGAATGACAAGTGTGGATGAGCACATGGGTGAGAGGGAGTGGCTCTAGGAGAGCAATAAATTCCCAAGAGAGTCCAAAAACCACATAAACCAAGCACTAGCGCCTCAAGTTGGACCGAATCCATGAAATTGGGGAAGGGGAGTCCATGCTGGTTGACTATCATCAATGTGGGTGCTTGGGTTTTCAGAATGATCAACCTGGAGTGCCTAAATTGTGTAGAATGATCAACCAAGAGCGCTTGAAATGTCATAAATTCCAATTTCCCCAAGTTTAAACCATAGAAAACACTGCATAGAAGCAAATGAATGTGTCTGAGGTCTAAGACTATGGTATTAGGATGTATTATTACTCTAACATTCTTCCCTTGGCATATTGTAATATTCTACATCTCTCAATGAAATTCTTTACCTCAACTCTGATCCCTAGCCAAAAATAAAGAGAACTCACCTGTGCATATGTCTTATCTTGTCCAAAATATCATTCTAATCCACCACTATTCTTCTCTTAGATTAGATTCTCCCTCATTGAACATTTTTGAATCCAAATCTATTGCAACAACCATCCTAATTTTTTTTTATGTTTTAGGGCCCCCCACTTTTTCTTTGAAGTTCTAGTTTTAAAGCCTCAAAAGTCTACCTTGATCTTTAGGATTTTTCTTTATAACTTAGTTTTTCGCAAGCTGTTTTGTTAAAAGAAAAACTCTTTTTCCACCTGATGCATCAGATGAACTCATGGAGTTTATCTGACATAGTGGAAGAGTTATTCGAAGGCTTTCCGAACCATTGTTTCTTGTGCTATCTGGAAAAACTCACAAGAGTTGGCCGATTCCTCGAATGAACTTTTGTTTGTGGTATTGACGATATCAAAGAACATTTTTCGATGATTTCTGGCTGGATGTCAACAGTATTTTCGACACACCGGATTGTCTTGCTGCTTTAGTTTCCGATGTCCGTGATTTTTTTTTGTTTTTTCCCGCTCGCCGTTTCTATTATTTGTCCCTAAGTCTTCCGAATATTTTGTGGATGAATCCCTCACCAAAGCTTCAGATGCATAATCGGATGTGCAACTGATAATATTTCGAAGATTTTTTCGATGCCAGTGTGGATGGTTAGTTGGTTAGTTTAACGATGGATCTTTAAATCATTACCCGATCCTAATAGGTTAAGTATGTAGCAGCTCGATAAAATAGGATCCTTCCCTTTTTTCTGCCCAAAACCATCGTTTCCTCTCTCAAGATTTTTTCTGAAGCTTTGATTTTTGGTGCCAACGGGGTTGTCCGCCCGAGGATCATTTGTTAAATTGACAATTCTTGTTTCGTTAAGTCTTTTTAATCTCGTAAGGAGGCGCTTTACGGTTATTTTTCACCGTTTGAATCTGCGTTTCCTGTGCGGAGCTGTCAATCATTGAGGGGATCTAGTCAACTATGACCGCACTTGTTCCAGCTCGTTCAGTAGCCAGGTAGGATCTTAACCCTTTTGCTTGATTTGATACTTGGTAGGTTTATATTTTTGCATATACACAAAGAGTATTTAAACCCCGAGGTCATAGTTTTTTGTTGTTTTCCCCTCGAGTGATGGCGCATTGCTCTATCCATTTTTAACCAGGGCCACGGGTTTTTCCTACCTGCCCCAGGCCGTTGTTTTCCCAACTCTTGCCATGATAGTTTCCTTGATAGTTTTTTTTGCAGAAGGAGGACTATGGGCATACGAGCGTTTCTCCATATGCACCACTCCTTCATTTCACCAATGCGGGGGTGGGGGGATTACGGCCATTGGTCGGGTCAGAATATTGAGTGTCAGGGATTGCCATCTTCATTTTCAGGATGCAGGGATGAAGTTCATGTTGGGTGAAAACCATGACTATCCTTATAGGTTTTCCTCCCCTTTATTCATGGTTTTCCTTTTTACCCTATCGATGGTGTTAGGGTTTATATGCCCATAAGAGATGCTTTTCCATGATAAAATTCTCAAGGATAATGAAGTGGATTTTACTTGCCTATGAGCTGTGTCCAGTATTTCTCCTGAAAATCCTTGAACCCGTGGTTTAATTTTTTTTTAATTTTAGTATTGCAAGGTTTAGGGTGGGAATAAAAGAATTGCTAAGATGTATCGTGATGATTTGGTAAAGTTTTCTGGTTGAAACTTGGTTTTTGGTTATATGCAGTGTCAAATTCATCAATCGAAATTATATGCCTTTGAAATAAATCGATCTAACACATTTTTTTATGACTTAAACATCCTCGCCAACTATATAGCGATATGCCTCGGAAAGGGAAGAAGAAGGTGCAAGCCATGGAGAAGGATCCAGAGGTGGAGGTCATAACGTGAGTAGAAATCATATATGAAGATACCAAGGCTGTTACTTGCAGTGAACCTAAGTACATATGGGGGAAAATATACCAAATGATAAAGGACCAGAGCGTACCATATGCAGGGTTAGAATATTTACCCATATATGCAAACATATAAAGGTTAGCAATTATGAAGGCTTCCACATGACCAAAACTTTTTCCATGTGCAGAAGTGATTGGCTGGATGCTCCCAAAGGCAGACATAACCAAGAGGATTATGTTAAATGTTGAAGGACAAGGTTTTACTACTTACATCCCAGCTTATGTAGCTCAAGCTTGCAAGCTTCCCACTAAGATTTATCTCACAGAGAAATGGTTAAAAGAGCTAGAACTTGATATTGTTGACAATGTACGAAGAATGATGGTCCTCAAGAAGCAGTTTCGTACAAGGCCTATCGGAGAATATGAAACAACGAACTTGCGTGCCCCCTATAGGATTTTTGCCTTAATGTTGAATAGGATTTTCGGCTGAGCAAATGGAAAATATTACAAGATGAGCTGGGTGCCGGTGATTTATTTCGTGGCCACCCAAGGCACCATTTTTAACTGGGTTGATATAATAACCAATAGATTGCCCTCATGTATAAGCGTAACACTTGGAGGTGTCTCACAAAAGAAGTCAGAGTTCTATATGAGCTCTTTTCTGATTGATTGCATTTTGTGCAAACAACAGTTCCCAACTCTAAATTGCCAGTGGGATAAGACCAAAACTCCTGTTTATTCTGCGTACCAGTTGTTTTGGGATCATAAATAATTCTTATAATGGCTGAAGTATTTATGTTCCCAATCCGACATTTCCAGCAAATATTCCTCAGAAGACTACATGAAGTCTTAAGATGGAGGTGGCCATATTGAATTTCTGGTGTAGAGCAACAGTCAGATTAAACACAGCTATTGAGAGAACTATTGAAAAGTGTGCTGAATTCTACAAAGGCATGTGTTCTGTTCACAATCAGTGCATGATTTTAACAGGCACCCTAGACCTATATTTCCTAGTTAGGGAGGAACATTTGAAGAACTTACAAGAAAGGTTTTTAGAAGGGGAAGAAATCATATCTAAGCTCAAAGTTGTTAGTGAGGAATACATTAGGATCTGGATTATACAATCTTCAGGCCACAAGAACCTGTTGGAGGAATTACTGAGTCAGAATGCACCCAAAGTGAAAGAAATCGAGTCCCAGCTATCAAAGCATGAAGTGGCAGTGCATGTGCTGCAGCTAGCTGAATATCGGGTCATCAGTGAAGAAGACCAAGCATGGAGCATTTTCATCAAGACATCAACTGGGCCCACTTAAACTTGTCTTATTCACAAACTGAGGATTATGTAATATTTTGTATTTATTCCTTTTGTAGTAAATGCACTAAAAGATGAAATTTTATAAAGGCAGAGTCGAGGAAGCCTAAAAGGTTGGGGCAACTCAAGAGTCATTTTGTAATTTGTATAAGTAGAGGTAAAGTAGATGAAAGAAGGAGTTTTCGCTAGCATAGTTACCGAAGCTTGTTGTAAGAAGAGCTATTTCCTATTATAATAAAGAAGATGGAATTATCTTGGAGAGAGTATTGCATAAGTCTCAAAGCATGTTGTATGAAGTTGAATGGAGAACTATTTCTTGTTTAGCATTATATAATCTGTGAGATCATTCCTAACCCTCTGAACTACTTTTGAGTTATGACTAATTTTATGTTCTGTGATGAATCTTATGCAATAATGAATGATGTATGTTTTAATATCACTGGGCTATCTCTGTGTTAACTTTATGCTGTATGCATGTATCTTGGATTTATCAGCTATTTGTAAAGTTCTTTATGAAAACAGTACAGTACATCATTCATTTTTTATTAATATCAATCTTGCTTCCTGGGGATAGGCTAGAGCAGATTTAGATTAGTTGTTCTGTTATTTGCATTTAATATAGGAACTTGCATTTCATACATAAAAGAGAAAATTTATAAACGGTGGATCGGGCCGAAATCGGTAAAAGAGATTTAAAAAACACACTTTAACTCTACGGTAGTGTTGGCAGACAGCAACAACCCCTTCATTTCTCATTAAGATGAAGGGAGGTCAGCTCTTTTATGATTTACCAATTTAAAATTATAAAAGAACACCTTCAGAATCTTTGATTCTGAAGGTGCTCTCAATCGAAGAAGAGTAAAATGACACGTTAAGAGATTGATGAAAACATGTTTATAAACTTGGCAATTAGCAGCTGTTAGTTAGTTTTATAAAATTCTATATAATCAATTCGATCATTAAGTTAATTTTATATGATTATATATGATCTAAGAAACTTGAAAGGATAGTATGCCAAAGGGAAATCAATCAAACACATTCTGAGCTGGATGTGGGTAAGGTATTATGAGTCCTAAACTCTTAGAACTTAGGTGACTTATTTAATTAAAACTTTATTAAACCTAATGTTCATATTTAATATGTATTTCCTTACCCTCACTTTGTAAAAAATTGTATATATGTAGTTAGTAAATAAATGATTATCATATAAGAATTTTCATATATTATAGTTTTACAATTTAATGTCCTATCAAATTCAATGTAAGATGTTAATCGATGGGATTTTGAAAGATTTAAAACTAAATCTATGAAATCTTATGTATATACATGAAATAAATATGATAATCAAGTCATTAGCTAGTTGTCATGCTAAACATTAGGATACATGATATTGGTACTATATCACCTTGAATGCTACCACCTTCCACGTTAGTACTGGAAAAGACTACTAATTGACCGAGTTTACGAGATCCATGTGTCGAATTAATAAGGCTTGCTGTTCAAATTATTGCGTTGGAATTGAGATGTGGCTTACACCTAATAATTAACTAACATCTGTGAATATATTGATGATTCGTATCCTCAGGTTTTAATGTTGATAGTCATTCCATTCCATAACGATGTACGTGCTCATTATGATCACTCTGTGTAATCAATATTTTGGTTTATAGCCTGTCAATCAAACAATCACCGATATGTCGATTTGGTTAAATATCACTGCTAGTCATGGCTAAGTCGTGGTTAAACATGCATAAATCATAATATAACGTTGGTTGCAGCACTCATCATTGCCAGGGTTCGGATAAAAATGACCAAGTCCAGAGACCTTATGTGTGTCAGATCCAAAGCATGTGAAGTTTGCACATCATGTCATATGTTTGGGTACCTATTCCCTCTCTCTTTACCTTTCCGTTCATTCCAGTCCGAAACCAGGAGAGCGTGGAGGAAACTATGGCTCCATTGAACTGTTTCGAAATCTCTGGTTCTGAGCTCATAGAAGCAGACGATAAGGTAGCCTTGCGATTCAAGAAAATTGGGTGGGGGAAATTATTTAAGAGTTTCGATGGCCATCATGCAGAAGTAACTAAAATGTTTGCCATGAATTTAAAGGACGACGTTGTGCAAATAGGGGGTTTTAAGTTCATTATTAACGAAGACAAGATAGCAGAAGCGACACAGCTCTTGCAAGTTGGAGAACGCTGGTTCAAGGGTAGCAAGGTTAATAAGAAAAAATGTTTATCTCTGTTGCTACCATTGCTAGATAATACTAAATTGAAGATAGGTGTCCCTGTCAAATTCCTGAAGCCCGAATGGAAAGCTTATTACGAAATTCTGGTCAGGTATGTGTCCTGTGATGGACGTTTCTCCCATTTACACTATTACCATTTAAGACTTCTATTAGCATTGCAGGGCTGTAGGCTTAATTTACCCTTTTACCTGTGGCAAAGTTTGAAGAAGATGTCACAGGCAGTTAGAAGTTTTAATAACCCTGATAGAAGTCTTTTCCACCACGGGTTAATAAAAAATATAGTGCAACATCAATTGTCTGTAAATGGCAAGTCATGGGATGGGTTTTTAATTGACTATCATTTGGGGCCGACGCAGTACTGGCCGAACCCCTCCCCAAAAATTCGAAAGAAACGAAAAGCTATAAAGTCCGAGGTCAATGATACTCCTGAAACTGTATCAGAGGGAAAAGGGTTCGGGGAAGTCAGTCTACCCATAAACGATGGGATTAGTAATGATAACAGGTGTTTGATTTAAGAGATTCGATTCTCTTTATAGTTATAGGAACCCTATAATGTTGCATGTAACATTAATGGGGAAAACTGAATCGTAGTATTATATAAGGTAGGAATTTTGATGAACTAAGGGATGGAGTGTTTGAAGAAAACATACTTGAAATATATTTTGCTGCTGGTGTTGTTTCATTCCTGAAGTTGAATCTTTGGATGTGAGATACAACTGGACATCTACAGACTAATATCATTACTGGTATTATTGTTTTGGATATATTATATATTTCAGCATCTTATCTTCTATCTTAATATTAACACAGTATGCTTTGTTATATTTGTGTTTAATTACAATTTTCACTTTGTCAATCCAATATCGCATTTTGAACAAATATATCGTTATGATTGTGTTTATTAGTATTTTTACTATAAACTTAAGCTATAATGATATATATTTCTGTCTGCTAAAAATATCATTTGTATTTTTACAGTGATTTTATCTTAGACATCATCTTTGAATTCAAATAGCTATATTGATCATTAATTATTAATTAATTTCAGAGAACTAAAATAATTGTTTGTTTTCAGTTTTTCTGTCCAGTTATTATATAACAGAGTGACTTATTATGTATAATTTAAATGTTTCTATTTAAATTGTGCACTTTGTCTTTCTGTTTATCTATTATTAATTAATAATTAATCTAGTATTTAGAACCGCTCTCAGCTGAGATAGGATATATAGGATAGATAGAATAATTTAGATTAAGTTTTATTTTAATATATTTTAGTTAACAGCTGTTAAATCAATTAGTATAATTTTAGCATACTTTTGATAAGTCTTTATATTCAGAAAAACTCTTCAAAACTTGGAGTCTTTCCTTAAGAAAGCAACCATAAGACAGTTTAGATAGTTGAAACTAATTATAGGATTCATTTAGTCAACTTAAATAGTTTTAGGATTTAATTGAATAGAAATAATATTAGGATAGGTTAGATTTTGCTGATTTTAATTTCTCCTTAAGAGAAAAATCAACTGGTAGCAGGACCATAACCTGCGAGGTTTTGCTAATCCAAACACACTGGACGCTGCTTTAAGCTGATTGTGTGGGAAAAACCTCCTTGTTGGCCTAGGTCAGAAAATCAGGCTAACAAGTAGCTGGACTGCAAACCGGACGGGTTCCCCACTCCAAACAATAAACGAACTATTTCGAAGAACCCCTACTGTCGGTACCTGGTATTTTTCCAGGAATCAACACATGTACTCAAGCTATAGACTCCTATCTCTACTACGTAGAATTTCACAGGCTTCATGTGCCTCCTTAAAATTTGGATCTTCTTGGTACATATCTTTAAGATTTTAAAATCCCAATGTTTGAATTTGAGTTTCCTGCAAAACCAAAGTCCTTCTACTCAAAGCATTTGCAACTTTGTTAGTTGATCCATTTATATGCTTAAAAAAAGAAGTAAAATTCTACAAGAATTCAATCCACTTAACATGTTTTGTACTTATCTTGGGCTATTGGTTGATGTACTGTAGTGCATGATTATCATACTACAAGATGAATTCCTTTGGCATGAGATAATGCCTCCACTTTTTCGAAGCTTGTACTATTGCATAGAATTCTGTATCATAGGAATAATACTTTTGTTTGGCCTCATCTTACTTATCACTGATGTATGTTATTGGTTTTTCTTCTTAGCTCAATACAAATCCAATTTCAATATCACTCTCATCACACTTCACTTGGAACACTTTATTGAAGTCTAGTAATGTCAAAATGGGTTATTCAATTATTTTCTTCTTTAATAACAAAAATCCTCTTTCAGCTGCTATTGTCTAATGGAAAGGATGATTGGTTTTATTAAATGTTTCAACTATTGGAGCACAAATTCTACTAAAGTTCCTAATGAATTTCCTATAGAAACTAGCCACCCCATGGAAACTTCTTTCTTCAATTGTACTCTTTGGAGAAGGCCAATCAATGATTGCCTTGACCTTTCCAGGATCCATCTTTAACCCATCTTTTGGTATTAAAAAACCCCCCAAAAATAATTTTGTTTTCATAAAGGAGCACTTTTGCAAGTTTATCCATAATTTATCTTTCTGTAGTTTCTCTAAAATAGTCCTTACATGCTTCATATGCTCTTCTTTTGACTGCCAATAAATCAAAATATCGTCTAGATAAAAAATTACGATTTTTCTAATGAAATCCTTCAAAACCTCATTCATGACTCTCATAAATGTACTTGGTGCATTTTACAACTCAAAGGGCATCACTACCCATTCATATAACCCATCATCAGTTTTAAGGGTGACTTTCCACTCACCTCCCTCTCTGAAGGCTAATTTGATGATAACCACTTTTAAGATATACTTTTAAAAATTAATTAGCACCACTTAAAGAGTCCATTAAATCATTTATTCAGGGTAAAGGAAATATGTACCAGATATTAATATTATTTATGGCTTTGGAATCAGTGCACATCCTCCATTTACCATCCTTCTTTGGACTCAATACTGTGGGTAGTGCAGAAGGGTTTATAATTTCTATGATTAGTCCCTTATAAAGCAACTCCTACATTTGATTTTTGATCTCTGCATTTTCTCGTGGTTTCATCTTGTAAGCTTCCTTATTTGGTAAACTTACACGAGGTATAAAGTTAATATGATGACTTATGTTTCTCTTGGGAGGTAATTCATCCATTATTATGTCAGTGAATTCAACTAGCATATCCCGAATTTATACAGGCAGATCCATCACACTTGTAGCTGTAAAAAATACTATAAGAATCATAATTTAAGGAAATCTTACCTCATCCTCTTCTTTGATTTACTGTAGAAATTCTTTTCCATTGAGTAATAGTACCTTTGGACTATGATCTTCAACTGCATCCTTCTCCTCCAATGGAAATAGTGTATGTTGAAATACATCTTTATAAAAGGTGTATTGTTTCTTCCTTTCATCATGCAATTCTCCTTGATCAAATTTCCATGGTATGTCCAAGAGCATATGACTGACATCCATTGACATTATGTCACACAACACTTTATCTTTGAAACTTCCAATTTGAAATTCCACTTCAACTTGTTCATTTACTAAGATATGATGGCCTTTATGATTCCAACACTACTTATATGGATTAGGGTGCTTGATTTTTCCCATATTTAGCTTATCAACCATCTCAGTTGATACCAAGTTATCTGTGTTTCCACTATCAATGATGACTTTTGTTGAGATTACATCATCATGAGTCATTCCCCAGTCTTATGAGTAATATCAAGTCCTACAAATATCCTCATATGCTTGAGGTGGTGATGTTGTAAAGCTTGTGATTAATATCAAGACAATAGACTTGTGAGTAATATCAAGACAATATACTCGTGACTAATATCAAGTCAGTAAACTTGTGTGTAATATCGAGTGAGCCTTGTGAGTAATATCAAGGTAGTAGACTTGTGAGTAATATCAAGTCCTACAAATATCCTCATGTTGTGAGGTGGTGTAATTTACTATGTAAAGTGGTTATACCATTTGATGTATTAATAGTCATGGTCACTAAATGTTATTAGTCTCCTTTAGGGATTAACTACCCCTAGAGTGATTTACTTTAGCATATGACTATATGACCTGAGGTAATACATATGATCATAGGTTGGAAACAATTCTTCTGAGTATGATATGATAAAGATGATTAATTAAGTAAAAACTCATGGACGATGCCGAATTAATTAAATTATAAATGAGAAAAGCATAGAGATAGAGTAAAGATTCAAATTTCCTATTTCAGACCTTCAGTGAACTCGAATTGCAAAGACATCAGTTAAGTACAAGTTGTGGGAAAACAAGTTTTATTTAATTAAGTAATCTATTCCTTAATTTATGCAAAGTGGTTGTCAAAGATGACACTGATAGTGAAGCACTAAATACATTTAGTTAAACTCCTAACTAATGGTCAAGTAATTAGTTGATCAGTTACATCTAGTTATATTCAGTTACATTCAATTATCTTCATTTAATTTCAGTTACATTCAATTACAATCAATTATGTTACTCCACAAAAGAATGCACCCGAGGAGAAATGGATAAGGAGGGAGTATTACCTTGTCTTTGATTTACCCATATCTCTCATCATGGGAATATATATATGGATGGTTGATAGTGGTGCTTCAAAACACATGTTAGGATAAAAGGGCACAATCTCCAACATCAAAGAAAAACAGTTTGCATGCATGGTAGAATTGGGAGACAATTCCACATACTCAATCAAAGGAATTGGATCCACATCCTTCTAGCTGAACTCGGGAGACACACTACATGTGAAGCACACTATTTATGTCCCTATGAATAAGAACATACTCTTTGTTTATGTCCTTCAAGATAAAGGATTCTGAGTCATATTCATGGAGAATCAAGCATACTTGTGGCCAAAGAACCAGAACATTGATACTGCTACTGTTATTGGAGTTTGAGAAGGAGAGATTTACAAGGTACCAAGAAAGTATATTAAAACCATGAAACATCATACTATCATCCCATGCAAGCTTTGGCATAGGAGACTTGGAAATCTCCACTTCATAACACTCCCTGGTTTGCAACGAATTGTGAAAGCTCTGGCTAGTTTTGATTCTGTACATGATACTATTTGTAGAGGTTGTGCTTTAGGGAAGAATGTTAAAAATAAGTTTCCTAGAAGCCATACTATATATAAAGAAATATTAGATTTAGTGCACTCGTATTTATGTGTACCCATGTCTTCCCCATCCCTCAATGGGAATTTGTATTATGTTTTATTCATTGATTATTTCTCTCGTAAGGCCCTGATTTACTTCATGAAAGCCAAAAGTGAAACCTTCAGTAAGTTCCAAGAATATAAAGCCTTAGTTGAGAATAAGCCTAAGTAGGCATATCCGTGCCCTAAGGTCTGATAATGGTGGAGAATTCAAATCAAATGCTTTTAATGAGTTTTGTAGTGATGCAGGGATATGTAGATAGTTAACAGTTCCTTACAACCCACAACAGAATGGGGTTGTAGAGAGAAAGAACATAACTATGTGTTAGGATGCAAAAGCCATGTAATTACATGATCAAGATCTATCTGCTTATTTGTGGAAAGAGGTTACTAGTATAATAGTGCACATACATAATAGAAGTCCACATGCAGTTCTTGATGAGAAAACACTTGAAGAGGTGTTCAGTGGTGAGAAACTAGACATTTCACATCTTCATATTTTTGGATGTCATGTGTATTCATATTCCAAAAGAAAAGAGACCCAAGATGGAACCTTCTAGAAAGAATGGAACCTTTATTGGCTATGGTGAGACCTCCAAGGAATTTAGAATTTATGTACCTGGTGAGAGACATGTTGAGGTTAATCAGGATGTGACTTTCCATGAGGAGGAAACATTCAAGCGGTCAAAAGATCTTGAATGTGATTCAAAGACAAAGGAGGATGAGGATCCTATATCAGAGGATCATGATGATGATTCTTCCCCTTTTGATGTTTAGAGGGATAATCCAACAGAGCATGCAGAGATACTTGTCATTGATGAACCATTTGAACTGGTTGATGAACCTCCTACAAAGAGGAGGTCAAAATGGTGCCAAGATGTATTGAGAGAAGCTGAGAAGCATGGAGCACCAACAGACACTTCCAGAGAGCACAAGCAACCTGATAGGTATTCAAGATATGTTGCATTGATGAACAGTATCAGTGAAATATAGATCCTTTATCATATGAAGAGGCTGCATAACAGTAAGTGTGGAAAGATGCAATGACAAAGGAATACCATTCTATTATGAAGAATCATGTTTGGGATATTGTTCCCAGACCTGAGAGGAATTCAGTTGTAACTTCTAGACGACTTTACAAGATAAAGGATGCTACAGATGTCAATGTGGAAAAGTACAAATCCAGGTTTGTTGCACGTGGATTTTCTCAGAAAGAGGGAATTTATTATGAGCAGACTTTTGCTCCAGTGGTCAGGTATACTACTATTATATCTATTATTTCACTTACATCAGTATTGGGCTACAGATGGATGTGAAGATTGCCTTCCTCATTGGTGAGGTTGAGGAAGAGGTTTACATTGAGTAGCTTGAGGTTTTGTGATACATGGGAAGGAGTCCCATGTGTGCAAGTTGAAGAAAGCCCTGTATGGGTTAAAAAAAGCTCCTCGATCTTGGTGTTCTATAATAGGAAGTTATCTTTAGAAATTGGGTTTCTTGAAGAGTGATGCAGGATCAAAATTGTACTTCAAATTAGTGGAGAACCAACCTATGGTACTAGTCCTATATGTGGATGATATTTTCCTCACTATAGAGGAAATGCTGATTGCAGAGTGTTAGAGGGATCTTGCCTTAGAGTTTGAGATGAAAGACTTAGGTCTTATGCACTATTTCCTAGGCCTTGAGATTTGGCTCAAGAATGATGAAATATTTCTATCTCAATGGAAGTATACCATGGACATATTGCACAATTTTGGCAAGGTGGATTATAAATCCATGACTACTCCTATGGATTCCAATTTGAGGAAACTCCATGAGACAAAGACTGGATCAGATTTAGTGGACCATTATACAGATAATTGATTGTCTTGTTGATGTACCTGATACATCCGAGTCCACACATTTTCTATGTAGTTAGCATCATAAGTTAGTTCATGAATGATCTTAGACACAAACCATGGGTTGCAGGTAAGCATATTTTGAGATACCTCCGTGGTACAGTTGCTTATGGACTTAGGTATGCCTCCAATGGAGGAGTGTTATTGCTTGGATATACTGATTTTGATTGGGGTGGCAACATTGTTGATCAAAATATCACTTCCGATTATTGTTTTATCTTAGGTTCAACTATGATTTCATGGTCTAGCAGAAATAAGGTTTTAGTTTCCCAAAGAACCACAAAGGATGAGTACACTGTTGCTAGTACTGCTTGCAGAGAAGAAGTGTGGTTGAGAAAGATACATGGAGGATTGGTCGGTGTAAATATATATCCTACAATGATCAAGTGTGATAACCAAAGTTGTATAAAGTTTTCCAAAAATCCCTTGCTTCATAACAATTTGAAACACATAGAAATGAAGTATTACTTCATTCGAGACATGGTCCAGAAAGGATTTGTAAAACTTCAGTACATACCTACTGATGAGCAGATTGTAGATGTGATGACAAAGCCTCGATCTATGACGGAGTTCAATTACTTCCAAGATAAGCTTAGTATGGTAGAGAATGTCTCCCATGCTTAGAGTGAGTGTTGAGATTACAACATTGAGAGTCATTCTCCAGTCTTATGAGTAATATCAAGACAATATACTTGTGAGTAATATCAAGTCCTACAAATATCCTTATATGATTGAGGTGGTGATGTTGTAAATCTTGTGAGTAATAGCAAGCCAAGTCTTGTGAGTAATACCAATATAGTAGACTTGCGAGTAATATCAAGTCAGTAAACTTGTGTGTAATATCAAGTGATCCTTGTGAGTAATATAAAGGCAGTAGAATTGTGAGTAATATCAAGTCCTACAAATATCCTCATGTTGTGAGGTGGTGTACTTTACTATGTAAAGTGGTTATACCATGTGATGTATTACTAGTCATGGTCACTACGTGTTATAAGTTTGCTTTAGGGATTAGCTACCCCTAGAGTGATTTACTTTAGCATATGACTATATGACCTGGGGTAATACATATGGTCATAGGTTGGAAAAAATTCTTCTGAGTATGATATGATAAAGATGATTAATTAATTAAACACTCATTGACCGTGCATACTTAATTAAATGATAAATGAGATAAGCACATAGATATAGTAAGGATTCAAATTGCCTATGTTAGACCTCTAGTGAACTCGAATTGCAAAGACATGTGTTAAGTACAAGTTGTGGGAAAACAAGTTTCAGTTTATTGAGGAATCTATTCCTTAATTTATGGAATGTGGTTGTCAAAGATGACACTGATGGTGAAGCACTAAATACACTTAGTTAAACTCCTACCTAATGGTCAAGCAATTAGTTGACCCGTTACATTCAGTTCTGTTCACTTAATTTCAGTTCTGTTTAGTTAAATTCAGTTACAAGCAGTTATGATTCAGTTCAATTCAGTTACATTCATTTCCATTCAGTTCAGTTCAGTTCAATGAATTAACATTCAGTTAGAGGCTGTTAACACCACTTAATTAATGGAGGCCGCATATCTTCAGTGTGGGAGGTAATTACGAGGTGACAACTTGGCACCAAGTCAAGGAAGGCGCAATAGGTAATGTGGGAATAGTGCACATAGTGTATATATTGTTCACAATGACCAAAATGCATGCAACCATTCATTACCTTCATTGTAATGACTGGATAAGCTTGTTAATAGAGTGCTATGCACTTGGAAAGGCTATGACAATATTTCGTATGATATCTATTCTCTAGTGTTTCTTAGATATCTCCTATCAAGCAATATGAAAGTGTTGTAAAATCGTTCTCTACCATTATCTATCATACTCAAAGATTGTTTACTGGGTTTTTTCATCCTCCGAATTTGTGGAGGGTTTCCCCATGGTACATCATGTGTCAAATGGTTTGATTTGTTTATGATATCTACATGTATTGAATTGTTTATCAATTTTTTTTAAAAGTTCAATTATTTTCATATTTTCTCAAACATTGACAACTTTACAACATTCGCCCCTAAATTTGCAAACTGTTTTAAACAATGCTCTCCTCTGTGTCAGCTCATTACCTCCTTTGCTGGATTTAACAAGGTCCTACTTAGTAACAAAGGATGCCCAGTCTCTGGTACATTCATATCTTCTTCTTCCACTTGAGTTTTGTGGTAATTCCCTTGTCCTATTGGATTGTCAAGACACTTAAAGAATCTATGACCCAGGGTATTACACTTGTAAACAAATTCTTTACCTATTTCTCTACCTCTACTTTTTGAATATGGTCTTTTCCCTCTAGAATCATCTTCCCTAGATGATTGTTTTTTCTAATTTGATCCACCAGTTTCCTCTTTCTGAGTTGAAGGCTTGTTCCCTCGAGTTTTTTGTCCCTTATATTTGTAAACTTGACCTTTTCCTCTCCTGAGCCTTTTTTTCTACTCAATTTTCTTCTCCTTTCAAGGCACATTGGTATGCCTCCTCAATTGTGCTTAGGGATAACACGTTTATCTCATATTGTATAACAAGTATGACACCATTGATATACCTAGAATTATTCTTAGAGATCTCTTTTTTATAACCCTCCCTGATATTCACTTTATAAATTTCCTCCATATATTCTTTAACGATCAACAATATTTTTCTTAAATTTTGCGTTTTCCTATACAGAGAGAGTTGATAATCCTTAGGAAGGAATTTATCTTTAAGTTTGACCATCATTCTGTCGCAACTTTTGATTGGTTGTTTGTTCTTCTTTTTTCTTTCAGACTGTGCTCCATCCCACCATAAGGATGCACGAACTTTCAATTTGGTCATATAAAATTTTAACTTCTTGTTTGTTGGAACTTCCTCATAATCGAAATGCTTATCCATAGAATTTACCCAATTCAATACTTCTTTAGGATTCAAAATTCCATTGCAAGTTGGCACATCTGCCTTTGACTTTGAACTATCTCTCACAACTTCTTTTAGCAATTTAATACTCAAATATTCTTCTTCTTGTTCCTCTTTTGCTGAAGTCTCTTGCTCTTGTTCACTGGCATCACGCATTTTAGGATCCCTTTGTCTGGTAGCTTTCATGGCCTCTACTTGTGCACATAGACTTTGTAATTCCTCCATTACCTCTACATTTCAACTAGTCTACCTTGAACTTTGCCACGACCTCCTCTACCGCCAACTCTTAATGCCATCTCTTAACACAAGAGGTCACTTGTTCTTCTTGTAGATACACCTTCAATTGCACTTCCTGTAGGATTAGATACCAAAAATGGTGTAGATGAAAAATACAATATTCCCTTCATACACCTCTAGCCTAAAATATCAACGCAATAGGAAGCAAAACATGCTACAAAATCTTAAAAACGCAATAGAACAAGATTTTCTGTAGAAACGATTTAACTATACTAGAAAATTGAAATATCTAGTAGACAAACCAAGTTGCTATAGAATGTTTGTAAACACAAAGGAACGATTCACTTAAGTATAAATCATGGTTCTATCCTTTGGAAGTAAAAATATACTATTGAATTTGATTTATGGAGATTACAAATCTTGGGTATTACACTCTTCTTCTCACGAACTAGTTATGCTAAATTTCATAACCTAAATTCAATAATCATGTTACTCCACATTTGAATAGTTGAATAACATTAAGAGTGCACTTGTGGGACGTAGCTACTATCATAGACAACATTTTCCCATGCTCTAAGATCAACGAATAATCTTCATCTCTCAAGCTATGCACTCCTATCTCCTCTAGATTACAAAGCATCCACATGGAAATTGATTTAGGGCAGAAAATATATTCACACACGGAACATTCAGGGATAAATTGATTCTCCTCTTTTCTAGAAAAATTCATTCACTATTTTTATTAAAATGTATAACAACCATGACCAATTCAAAACAACTCATGATTTCATTGGGTATCAAATACACACCAAATTTTAGTTTTCTAGATCCACTTAGGGTGGATCGGATCTCCTATTCCAACCTAAATCCATAATTTATGCCTACAAATATTAACTACAAATCCGTTGTTCCTACACATCAACACAATAAATCTATTAAGAGGATTGAACCTTTTTTAATCCAACTAAATTTACATTCTAGAAATAAAATTAAATAAACATTTCCCTCTAGAATTTAAAAATTGACTACATTGAAACCAACGATGTGTCATGATCCTATGCTCCTGTATCATCTAGGGAGGAGACAAAAGAAGAGGAAATAAAAACTGAAGGATATGTCCACATCTCTGAGACAATTTCCATAGGTCTTGTAGTGATTGGAAATGTTGGAGCTTAAGAGTAATGGATGAGAATCCTCCTATGCCAAAGATGGTGTAATAAGAACCTACTCCCTCCAGCAGCGAAGAAACACTAGAATTTGAGCAAAATGGTATGCTATGAAGAGGAAGCAAAATGAATACCTCAACACAACCTTAGAACACAAGTGTATGAAGGCCACTACCATGAATACCTCAACACAACCTTAGAACACAAGTGTATGAAGGCCACTACCATGATTACCTCAACACAACCTTAGAACACAAGTGTATGAAGGCCACTACCACTTCCAAGGCCAACCAATGATTGAGCCTCTAAATCCGACCACTCTTGTGTGGCAAAAAATTCGGTGCTCAACTCTTTGTACCTAGTTCAACGACCGCGTGAAATATTTAAAATGATTGTCTTATGATCTTTGTTTTGGTTATATGAAGAATTTGAGTATGGTAGAATATTCTAGGCTAGAGACAATGCGAGTTTTTGTAGCTGTCTAATTTGGTGATGTAATCTTAAAGTTTATCAGTCCAAAGGAATATGCAAGATAGGCATGGAGTATGACCATTTTTTTAAAAAGACAACAATGCATTGTAATCTGTAAAACCATGGTCTAGGGAGGTTAACTTCTTTCTATACTCCTAGAACCTATTCAATATATATCTATGTAAATTTTTGTATGATATAATATAGTTTTTAATTTGCAAAAAGAAACCAACAACATTAACAACACTAGCGAATTTTGCTGATACCATTGTGTCAAAAAATAGTAAATTGAAACAACAAAAAAACTCTAAATAAAAAAACATGGACAATGTTGTTTGAACAATAGCATATCCTACATGGAGCATATGCATGCAGATGTTGCCAATGCAAAACTAATTCGGTAGAAATATTCCATACAAGATATAGTATTTCTTAACTTTGTGTGCTAAAATATTACATAAACAATTTGTGAAATCTACAACTATATTCTTTAGAACATAGCAAATAATTTGAAAACAATATAAGTGCGAGTCAACCTTAAACAAAATCCAAACAATTTCTTTAGATAAACCCCAGAACGAAACAAATCTAGAACAAGTACATCTTGCATAATAGAAGGAAAAAGAAAAAAATGCATAGAATAAGAACACAAATAAAACATAATAGATGGTAGGGAAAATTTCAATTTTGGACTAAACAAGGAAACCATCTTTTCATAATCAAAATATTGTCAGTTTGTAAATAGAACAAATTAATTTAACAAATGCGAAACAAATGCTGCTACCAATTTAAATTTAAAGTGTAAATGGATAATACAACCACTTGAACACAACTTTATATATCGGTCATTCCATAAATTTATAACAACTGTGATATGCCATTGTATTTTCAAGTTGCATGTGAAACACATCATTATCAACGTAACAAATTGTTTTAACTTCCCATATGCTTGTGAAATCACTATTGTAAATTTACGTTTTTGTGCATGATACATTGTACACACTCAAGTTTTAATTTGGAACCGGTTTAACACCTTCACAAAGTCATATTGTTGGCATTGTTCCATTAATTTTAGGAATATTAGCATAGAGGCGCATAGTTGGAACTGCAAGCAATGTTCTTCTAGCTACTAATGTTGTTGTCATCTTGTGTATTTGAAGTGGCTTATACTTTGCTTTTGGAAATATAAACAACCAATGGTGATTCTAGCATGTGCATTTAAAGTAGCTTAAACTTTGTTGAATGTATATTAGCAAATCCAACTACAAAACCCATGCAATGACTTATATAATCACCCTGCATGATGATAAAAACATTACAAAGTTTGAGTACAACATAGCCAAAGTTTTTTTTTCTTATCCATAATGGATATATAATGGAGCTATATATAGAACACTAGCAAGAAGGACATTTTTAAATGAATCAATAGATTAAGAACAAGCAATAACAAATGAAACTAAATTAGCCAATACCTTCCGCAATTGAAGAGGGAACAATGTCGGTGTTTGTAGTTGGATGCTCTAGGAACATGTAAATAAATTCTTTGATGCAGTTTGGAAAATAGCTCTTGAACATGTGTCATTTTACAAATTCAAAGTAGTAAGCCTACTGATCTGTAGTGAAATTTAAGTTTTTTTAGTTTGAAAATAACGACACAAACAAGCCTAGAATTAAATTTAAAACAAGTGCAGTCCATTTCAAAGAGTTATTTTGTTATTGTGCAATATAAAAAATGTTCTAATGTGAAAGATTTTTTTTCAAATCAAATACAAAATAAGAACTTGCACTAGGTCTCAAGTGTGAGTATTTCTTGCCAATTTTATTGCTACTAAGTAATCATGTTGCTAAGTAAGACAAGCGTTTCCTATAGCTAGAGTTTTTTTTAACATACACTTAGATTATGAGCCTATCTATTCTAGTCAATGGTCAATATTATGTGTGAAAGAGTGAATAATGCACATGGGTGTGTAATTTCCTAGGTGATTTCTTGATGTTGTGTGGTTCTTTGTCAAGTAAAGCTAAAGTATTTAATACAACAAGAAGACAATTTCAAGAGCTATTATTGACTTCAATTCTTCAATATTGCAATCCTCAAGGAGGGATTATTTACTAAGATTAGCACTGTCAATACTATAAAACATTTTATGTAGGTATATTTGCAAAGGCTATAAAAAAGGATCCACTAAGGAGTGATTTTTTCAAAGGTTTGCATTATAGAACATGAGAACAAATAAGAAAACAATTTTGCCTCTTCCAATTATCTCTACATTTTTTTCTTCTAGATACAAATAATTAAGCATCATATCGACTGAAAAAAAAAATTTAGAGCCATGACCACTTGCAAGAAAACTATCTTTAACAATGTCTAGTTGTGTCCACACATGTGGTTAGCAAGTTGACAAATGAATTTTTTCATTGGTAATTGTATAATGACTAGTTAAATCATTTATTTATTGAATTCACTTACTAAATATAAATGGCATTCACACAATTTCTTCACCTCACTATAGAGCATAATCCTAGATATTATCTTAGACTCTGTAATATCTTGACTACAAATCCAACACTTGTCCTATATCACAACTTTATTTAGAAAAGGAGCTATGCTCCTTGAAAGGATAATTTCAAATAAGTATTTTCCAAGTAAGCCCCTTAAATTCCTGAATACTAGCAAAATACTAAAAATATTAAAGGGATAAAAATAAGAACCTTGATAAGTGGGTGAATCTTTATAGAACAAGCTTTTACAAGTTGTTGTGCAAAAACCTGTCAAAGCATAGCTATGGTTGGATTTAAAATTTCATACAAACCATTTGAAAAATGGTTCAACACATTCAGATCAATTGCATACAAATTTTCATTGTCTCACATGCTACTAACCAGAGCATTTGCCAAGTCAATCAAACCACCAGCATTTCCCTTGGAAATAGTATTAGAAAAATAACCATATGTATGAACAAACACATCGAGAACTTGGAAAGCCAAGTGCGCAAGTAGAGGATGACCAAAATTAGAAAAATCATTCAAAAGAAATTCACTATGTTTTAATACTCTTTTTCTTCTTGATTTAAAGGTAAATATTGTTGGTTCCTTTAGCTCAGCGATAGTGTCATATTTCCTATATGCTCCAAAGTTCTTTGTCTCTTTCTTTAGCAAGAAATACTTTTGTTTCTTATTTTTTAATCTTTCTAGGCTTTGTATTGTTCAACATGGCCATACCTTGTACTTAGAAAAACACAATGAAATTCCAATGCTACATTTGAATCCATTCATCATAAAAGTATGATGCAAGAGGAGGATTATCATTGGAAACAGAACCAATGATACTCGTCTGTGGTTTGTACCTACTTAGATCAACCACACCAAATTCTGGTCCAAAATCATGGGTCGACACATTGCCAAATGGGGCATGTATATTTGATTTTATATGAGCAATTGGAGATTCATAACTATAACATAAAATTTTGTATTCAAATTTTTTCCAATAGTTGCATTCATGAATGTAGCCACTTGCAAGATCAATGAAGAATTGTTAGTTTGTCAATATAAAAAAAACCAACCATGTCGAAAGTAAAATGTTGTTTGTTACTAGCAACACAACATTAAACCTATATAATTTTAAATAACATTAATATACATTTATATTCATAAATGATCACATGCAAAAAATATGAGAGAGATACTTGAAAACATGGAAGGTATTCTTTAATCAACTCTAAATTCATAGAAGCTAATGTGACAACAACATTCGCTCTGCCCCCCCCTCCCCGTGGGCTTTAGTGATTGCTCACTTTTTTCCAACATTAGGTTTAGGGAAATATAAATTGATAATAAAGTCACTTGGACTATAGTATTTTAGTGGTTTTCCAACATCAGATTCAGGGAAATAGGAATTGTTGATAACGTCCCGGGCTATAATATTTGAGTGGTAATGAAAAGCGGCTAATTTATCCCTTTCTATAACATGTTTTTTTCCCTGTTGTTTCCAAAATTGTTTGCTTATGTGAATGTTGTGTATAAGAACTTAAATGAAGCAAAAGAAAATTTTTTGGGTCCTAAAATAGTTTCAATACCCTCTATAAATTATTTTCCTGTTTTTAGTTAAGAAATGGTTTGCTTGCATCATCCTTGTCTATAGTGCCTTAAATTAACCATGGAAAACTCTTTTTTTGGGTCCTAGGGCTGGTTTAACATCCTCTACATTTTTTTGACCTGGATAAAAGGAGTAGAATTGTTAGATTGTTACAAAAAGACTAAAACCATAACAATTTTTGTTCTATTTTAAAAAACATTAAACAAAACAAAATATAAAATGATAAGTGCAAGGCTTGGGAAAAAACCATTAATTCAAATTGACGATCGTTTAATGTGCCTTGCTATCTCGGGACATTGGAAAAAAAACTCCAAAAAACAAGAATGAAGAAAATAATTTAGCAAATATTAACTATGTTAGAGATTTTCAACAAAATAGATTAGTTTGAACCTCTTGCATTTTGAAAGGCACTGGCACTAAAGAAAACTATGCAAACTTGATAAGAGAATAAAAATTTCATGTCAACAATAGAAAGAAGAAATCAATAGGCTAACATGTTTTCTGCTATATCCCTACAAAGACAACTCAAGAGGGATAAAACAAAGGGAAAAAGTCTACCAATTATGATATTGTGTTTTGACTAATTTAAAAGTATGTACTCTCAAGTCAAGAACAATGTAAATTTTGAAAGAAGAAGAGATGGTCAAGAAGCATACTTTAGCAATGGCCAAAACACTAACCCAATTTGTTTTGCATAAATATTTCCAAGTCATAAAAGAAAGAAGATGACTTTGTAAAAGCGCTCGGTAATGCTATAGATACAGAGGGAAAAACTAGCTTTATAATGAAGCATTTATGTTGTCGAATAATACTACAAACATTCATTCTTAAGTACTCATTCATTTACATAACATGACAAAATTGGGAAA
Organism: Pseudotsuga menziesii; assembly: GCA_001517045.1. NCBI lineage: Eukaryota > Viridiplantae > Streptophyta > Pinopsida > Pinales > Pinaceae > Pseudotsuga > Pseudotsuga menziesii. Next base: position 289,700 of record LPNX010442283.1, read on the forward strand.
CTGAACAAACCTTGCAATTACAGTTGGAAGCTTCCATCACTAATGATGTATGAAATAAGCTACTTGTTAAGTATTATTTGAGCATTTTCCATCGTTGCTTTTACAGATCATCAAACTCATGCAATTTGCATTTGGAATATGTATTTTCCAAGTACACATATTTTACAACAAACAATAAGCTTGTGAATATAGAGAAAACTGCAGCTAAAAAAGTGAAACATAGAACATGATGACAACATGTTCCTAACTGGAAAAGAACAATATTTTTTTCATTACCCTGCTTGAATTCCTATTCCTATTTTTCTTTTTCTATTGGAAAAGTGAAATATGAAACAATAATGAATATTTTAGTTGGAAAATAGGCATTCCTATGCATTTATTGCTTTCAAAATTTCCTAAGCACAATTTTGCAAACTAATTGACATAAAACTATTCAAAACATATCTACAATTAAGTCAATGTCCACTAAAGAGGACTACTATTGGATTTACTAACTCTTTTTTGGCAATTTTAAATTTATGGGAGACAAAATAAGAGTCATTGGATATAACAATCGAAGTAATGGCATTTGACAACATGTCGTGCAAGAAAGCAGTTTATATTAACTAACAATAATCTAGGTGCAAGTGCAATTTAGAAGAGTAAAAGCAATTGGGAAGTCTTTCACACTTTCCTGAATGTGTTTGATTGGCACATTGACCATCAAATGAAAATTTCATGCACTTGTCAATGGAACACTTCCAATTACAAATAGTTATGAGTAATTTTATAGAATGCCTTGCAATGAATATTTATATATTAATAAATAGCAATAACAATTCACTTGCGAATTCATTCTAGTTAAAACAAAAGAAATAGAAAAATATTTGCGACTTTGCTTAAATTTGTTTGAATTCCACATTCACTATTGAGAACTCATTTTATGGACCTTTGAAGGGAGCAAATCGAGCCACAAAAAATGCAAGAGCAACCTTCCATACATATGGTCCGACACATTGTTTTTTTTGCAAAATCCTATAAGAAAATTTTCTTTGTTAAACATCCAGAAGTAGCTTCATTTCTCACACTCACTTTTCTAGCCCGTGCTACTTGTTGATTGTATATCATCATGAGTCATTCTCTGGAATTGTGGTTTGTATCAAGTTGAGACTTGAGGTTTGTAACAAGTCCTATCAATATCCTCATATGATTGAGGTGGTGATGCTTGCATTGTAAAGTCTCGTGGTTTGTAGCAAGACTGTAGACTTGTTGTTTGTATCAAGTCGGGACTTGTGGTTTGTATCAAGTAAAGTATTCTCATAGAAGGTACCCTATGATATAGACCTCCATTTATGGATATGATCTTGTGATTAATATCAATACTATAGACTTGTGAGTAATATCAAGTCCTAACAATATCCTCATTTATTGAGGTGGCATGCTTTACTTGGTAAAGTCATTATACTATGTTATGTATTACTAGTCATGGTCATTGAGTGCTATAAGTCTCCTTTAGGGCTTAGCTACCCCTAGAGTGAATTACTTTATCATATGACTATATTAACCGAGGTGATATATATGATCATCAGTATGGAATAATTCTTCCAAGTATGCTATGATAAGATGGATAAATAAACACATGTGGACCATGTTGGTATGATATAAAAAGACTTATCTAGTTGAAGAGGGAGTATTGATGTATATTCATAGGCAATAGTAGTTAAAAGTACCCAAACTAGTTAGTCATCATACATGACTCAGGAATCCAGGGGTTGTGATATATTGTGGAGAAAATCCACTTGAGCAGAGTTGTGGTCAAATTCTCAGAAACTATTGGATACTCAAGAAGAGTTATATTCTGAACTGCCAGAGAACAATTAAACCTATTGGAGTGGTTAGATAGCCATACTATTTTCTATGTGGGGTACTATGATATGAAAGCACTATGAAAGTGATTAGGCCTTAAAGAACATCACAGAGAATGATAAGAGCACTAAGAACTTCTTCAGACAATAGAAGATTCTTGAAGTCAACAGATGTTGAAGATTGAAAGAATAATATAAAACTTTGTTTTTGTATGATATTGCACATTTAATGTGTTCTATATGATGGATACGAAATCCATAGTTCTTAGTTTAGATAAACTGTATTCTGGATCGGATCCAGATGATGCTATTGTGATTAAGTAAGTATATAGTCTCTTAATGTACTTAACATGCTGTCTTTTATGCTTGTTACTAAGAATATGTTTGAGTACCTTTTGAGGTACATTAGAATATGTTATTTATTGTATTTGGTACATGGTAGAAATATTTTGTTAGGATTATTAATCCTCCCTTGGTCAAATGTCTATTAGATTAATTATTGCCTAACTTAGGAACCTTAAATTAATTAAATGGGTCCATTAGTGCAATTGGGTCCACTTGGCCCAATGGGGCCACATGAACCAGTCATTTAAGTGGGGGGAACAATACTAGAGGTTAATTTCCACTTACTGCATGTGAATGCATCAGTTAGGGCACATCCTAGACCAATCCCTAAATTTTAGGAGCCATTGGGAGTCCCGACACCAACCTACTTTAGTCAGTTGGTGTTAGCACTAGTTAGTCTTAGTTAGCCCCGAGTTACAATTAGTTACTTCTCTTTCAGTTAAGATAGCGCTGCCAATGCATGGATAATGCATGGTTGCATGGGGAGGAGCACTTTTCCTACCTGCCACACTCAGTTGCACTGAGTTAAGTAGTTGTTACTGCTTGTTGGAGTTATTGGTCATTAGGGAGTTGTCTATTTGGACTCCGATATTGATTGGGAGACCTTTAGTTAGAGATTTGGTTAGATACAGTCTTATCCACTTGGAGGATTCGAATTCATTACTCATGCATTCGAATTATACCTATGTAAACTACATTGTAACACTGAATATTATTATGATGAATATACTGTAAATTCTTGAGCAATACTTGTTCATTTCCCGTGTGTTTTGTTTTGCTTAGTTTGTATGTTCATTCTCCATTCAATTGCTGCAACATTACCAAAACTCTCTACTTGAATATCTTAATGGAATTCAAATTCTAATATAGTATCAGAGCCTTCTCAGTAAGGTTTCATGCTTGTCTCTCCCCATCGAACATCAGAAGCAGCTGGGTTTCCACAGAAGTCCTCTATGAAAATTTTCTAGCTCTGGATTCATTTAGAGCAGCGGAGAGGGAGTGACGGAACCTGAAAACGTGTTCATGCTGGGAGGAAAAGAATGATTCTAATAGTTCACATGTTTTAGCATTATTTGCAGTGAAATTGACAGGTTCTATGTAGCTTGAGAGAAGTCTTTGCAGTCTTCCAGCCAGAGCAATTATGAGTTCTCAAAAACCTGAACCACGGATCCTCACAACTTCAAATTACCTTGATTGGAGGATTGATATGTAGCTGGCCTTGTGCAAACATGGCTACCACAAGATCATACCTGGATAGGAGGATGAGCCTCATCATCCGGTAGAGCAGAACAAGTTCCTAAACCGTTGTGATGAAGCATTCAAGTACTTATGTACTTATATTTCCAGAGATCTCCTCTTTCATCTAGAAGGATTGAGGACTCCTAGAGAATTCTAGGAGAAGCTTGATAGCTTGTTTAACAAACAAGATGAGCTTCAGGGACACATTCTAGAGAATGAATTGGTGTCTTTACATCCCAGCAGTTTCGAGACTATTGAGAAATTATTCTCCAAATTCAAGTCTCTAGTGCTACAATGCAGATAGTGTGGGATAGAGCGGAAGGATGAGCAGAATTTCCTTTCCATACTCAAAAAACTAAATCCTGAGTACTCTGTCTATGTATTTATGTTTCAATCCAAGTGAGAAATCTTTCCCGATTGGAAAATTCCTTCTTTAGATTCATTCTCCGAGTCCTTAATCAAAGAACAAGACAAATTTATTCGAATGGGAGTCATCCAGACTTCCAAATATCAATATCTCTTGGTTATTGACTCTTCCAAAGCACAAGCAAAGGGGAAATCAAAGAAGAAGGAACCAAAGGCAGCTAATTCAAAGCCTAAACCAAATAAGCAAGCTTTCGAAAGGGCCTTCGACCCTAAGAAGAAGAAATTTAAAAAGAATTTATGTTCGTACTGTGAAAAGGGATACCATCTTGAAGAAAATTGTATCAGGAAGCAACTTGATGAGATGTCCACTCTTCTCAAGCAGCACAACATTGCTCCTCTAAGAGAAAAGAGTCCTGATGAAGAAGCACCGGCAGAAGATGCCGAAAGATTTCATGCTTTGAAAGCAACTCTCTCTCCATCCTCAACATACATTATAGATTCTAGAGCCTCCAACCACATGGTTTCTTCCAAAGAATCCTTCTCTACTCTTTCACTATCAAAGGGGCCTAACATTCACATGGGAGATGATTCCCAAATTCTAGAAGAAGGAAGGGGCTCAGTCAGAGCGAAGCATGGTGAGTTCAAGAATGTCTTATATGTACCCTCCCTTGCTGCTAACCTATTATTTTTTTACCAGATGACTCATACAGACTCTCCCAAGAGGGCCACATTCGATTCAGACTTAGTTGAGATTACAAAAAAATCCACTGGAAAGCTTGTAGCGAAAGGTATTGCAAATCACTCTACCAAAGCTGATGAGTTTTCACCTTTCTTACCTGTTTCTCCTCCTACAACTATATTGTATCATGCTAACAACACCAGCAAGATTTGGCCATCTCATTTTCAAATATTTGAAGCAACTCCAAAATGATAACATGGTTGAAGGTTTTCCATCCATCTAAACTTCCGATGGAGTATGTGCTGGGTGCTTGGTAGGTAAGCATACAGAAAAGAAGTATGATGTTGGGAAGGCTCATAGAATTGTCTCTACACTTGATTTGATACACAGTGACGTAGCTGGACCTATGCCTACAAACTCCATTAATGGTTGGAGGTATTTCTTGACCTTTATTGATGATTGTTCTAGGTACTGCTGGATCTACTTCATGAAACTAAAATCAGAAGTTTTGAGACTTTTAAAAGTCTTAAAGATATGGTTGAGAATAGTTTCAATAAGAATATCAAGTCAATAAGATCCGATGGAGGAGGAGAATATGTCAAAAGATATTTCCAAAATTTCTATGAATCAGAGGGGATTCGAATGGAACACTCAGTTCCATACACACCACAACAAAATGGTGTGGCTGAGAGGAAGAAAATATCACTGAAAGAGATGGAAACATGCTTTCTCCATGGAAAGCATCTTCTCTTTGGGCTGAAGTAGTAAACTATGCTTCATATTTGCAGAATAGGGTGCCCCACAATTCAGTGGTTGGGGTCACACCATTCGAAGCACTGTATGGGTATAATCCCAATGTCTCTCATTTGAGAGTTTTTGGTTCCAAATCTTGGGCCAGGATACCACTTGACAAGAGAAAGGCCTTCCAAGCCCAAAGTAGCGAATGCATTCTACTGGGATATGCAGATGATGCAAAATATTACAAACTGATGGAGGTTGCTACCAGAAGATGCTTCATTGAAAGAAGTGTCCAGTTCAAAGAATATCAGCTGCATGATACTCCTCCAGTAGCACATGAAGGTATAACTATTTCTTGTCCTATTTTTGATGATTATGATGTGCTACAGGTTTCAGATTCAGATGAAGAAGATCACATACAACATGATCTTATTATTGAGATTGAATCTCAAGAGATTTTAGATCCAGATCCAATACCCATTCCTAATCAAAATCATAAACCCAGATGGGCTCAAAATATTCTTGATGCAACTGGAAGTGGTGCTGGAGTTCTAGAAGACAAAAGAAGAACTAGGTCCGAGTATCAGAATGAGCATGCTGCACTATCTCTCACAGATTTGCTCTATACATAATGGTGTAGCAAAGTTCTAGGTCGATGCTACTTGATGATGATGAATGATCATCTACATGGCCCATAGAAGCGGATATTTGATCATTCCCTACCTTCACCATCTAGCAGAACCAAAAAGAGTCATCGGTTCAGAAGTACATTGAGAGGTCCACTGATGGACCATGCTGCTGCATAGAGCTGAAATTTTTTGCAGCAGTGTTTTTCTCAAGTTATTTTTCTAAGGAGGAAGCTTCTTTCTTCTAAATATAGCTTGTAGATTGCTATTTTCCTGCTTATTTTTGAAGGGGGGGTTTTCCCATGAGGTTTTCCCTTGTTTCCTCAATTGTATTAAGCAACATTTTTTATTATCTTCTAGATTGTATTTGGGTGACCTATGGTCTTGTTACCAGGGCCCACAGTTTTCTAAGTTAGGATTCAGGGGGGGGGGGTGTTAGGATTATTAATCCCCCCTTGGTCAAATTTCTATTAGATTAATTATTGCCTAACTTAGGAACCTTAAATTAATTAAATGGGTCCACTAGTGCAATTGGGTCCACTTGGCTCAATGGGGCCACATGTACCAGTAATTGAAGTGTGGGGAACACTACTATAGGTTAACTACCACTTATTGCATGTGCATGCATTAGTTAGGGCACCTCCTAGAACAATCCCTACATTTTAGGAGCCATTGGGAGTCCCGACACCAACCTACTTCAGTCAATTGGTGTTCACACTGGTTAGTATTAGTTAGCCCCCAGTTACAATTAGTTAATTCTTTGTCAGTTAAGCTAGTGCTACCAATGCATGGATAATGCATGGTTGCATGGGGAGGAGCATTTTTCCTACCTATCACACTCAGTTGCATTGAGTTAACTAGTTGTTACTCCTTGTTGGAGTTATTGGTCATCAGGGAGTTGTCTATTTGGACTCCAATATTGATTGGGAGACCTTCAATTAGAGATTCAATTAGATACAGTCTTATCCACTCGGAGGATTCGAATTCATTACTCATGCATTCAAATTCTATCTATGTAAACTACAGTGTAACACCGAATATTATTATGATGAATATATTGTAAATTCCTGAGCAATACTTGTTCGTTTCCTGTGTGGTTTGTTTTGCTTAGTTTGTATGTTCATTCTCCATTCAATTGCTTCAACATTATCAGAATTCTCTGCTTGAATATCTTAATGGAATTCAAATTCTAATATATTGTGCTATCCAACTATTATTCTAGCCTGAGATAAAGTAATGCAAATTGCGGCTAGTACTACAAAAGCTAAGTGTATTATAGATAGTACTACAGAAGCAAGGTGTATGTCAGAGAGTACTGTAGAAGTATATTTATTTTTCGGATAGTACTCCCTGTTGAGAACTAGTGTAGGTTTGGGATGCTACCTACTGGGGTGAAATACTTGAGCATACTGTTATTAGGTGTTTTAAAATCAAGATTTCTGAAAACCTGGTGTTTCATGTTATGTTGAAACACACTAAGATGAAGTATCACTTCATCGGAGTCATGGTAATGCAAGTAAAATTTCAGTACATAACTACTGAAGAGCAGATTGCAAATGTGTGGACAGGGCATTGTCAGTGATGAAGTTGAATCCTTTTGAGATAAGCTTGGTTTGGAAAAAATGCCTGGTATAGAAGAGAATGTCTCCCTCGCTAAGAGGGAGTGTTGATTTTACAACATAGGGAGTCATTCTACAGAATTGTGGTTTTTATCAAGTCTGGACTTGTCGTTTGTATCAAGTCCTATCTATATCCTCATATGATTGAGGTGGTGATTCTTGTACTATAAGTTCTTGTGGTTTGTATCAAGGTTGTAGAATTGTGGTTTGTACCAAGTTGGGACTTGTGATTTGTATCAAGACACATATTCTCATAGAAGGCACCCTATGAGATATACCTCTAGTTATAGAGATGAGCATGTGAGTAATATTAGGGTTGTAGACCTCTGAGTAATATCAAGTCCTACCAATTTCCTTATTTTTTGAGGTGGCATACTTTACTTGGTAAAGTGGTTATACTATGTGGTGTATTACTAGTCATGGTCATTGAGTACTATAAGTCTCCTTTAGGGATTAGATACCCCTAGAGTGAATTACTTTAGCATATGACTATATGTCCCGGGGTAATATAGATGAGCATCAATATGGAATAATTATTCTAAGTATGATATGATAAGCTAGATAAATAATTACACATGTGGACCATGCAGTAAATAAAAAAATGATAAAGAGATAAGCATAGAGAGAGAATGAATTTGAACTGCCTATGTATGCCTTCATGTGAACTTGAATTGTAAAGGATTTAGTTAAAGCCTTAGTTGTAAATAAAGAATGTATCAGTTAAATAAGGAATTTCTCAGATCCATGCAAATATTAAAATAGTAAATAATGTAATTGAATTATTAAAGACTTATGTGTTTTAGTTAATTAAAAGAAACTTACAAAGATCCATGCAAATGTTTTGCATGGATGGCACTAAGAGTGAAGCACCGATGACACTTAAGTTAGCCCATTAACCAAGTGACCATCATTCAGTTAACTAAGAAGATCCATGTAGATGTTAATAACAGAAATTGTGCACTAAATGTAAAGCACCAAAGACATTCAGTTAGCCTCCTAACTTTATGGTCATACATTCACTTACAGATTAAAAGACTTAGTTCAAGTTAGTCAACATTTAATTAAAAACTAATAATGAAAGGAAGAGCTCATATCTTTGTGCATGCTAGTTGTTTTGGCCTTTTATTAATATGATAGGCATATGGAAATTTCAATACAGTTGATTATAATGTTGTATTGGATCTCTCTTCTATACTCCTGAGGTGACATATCTTATTGGGTAATCTTCTTATGTGTTGTAAACCATTCTCTGCAAATCTATCTATCACAGTCAAAATTATTGGGTTTTTCATCCTTTGTATTTGGAGGGTTTTCCTAGGTTATATCTCGTCTCTTATGATTGAATGATTTATGTGGCTGATTTGTCTTATGATATTCATACATGGAGTGATTGATTAATAAAAGTTTTAAAGTTCAAGCATCTCCAATTTTGGTCAAACATTCATACTACTATAGGTTTTTTCTTCTTCAATAGAAATAAATGTTGCACTAAACTATAGTTCAAATAGTAGCAATTGGAAAATGAAGAAACAATGCATATTTTTATCTTTTTCCTTAAACTGCAAAAAAGACAGTTGTAAAAATCTTAATACAAAGAAACATGCTAGATTGCAAAGTTTTTTTGCGAGTACAATCTCACTCTCCTTATTTTTTGGTTTTTGTTTTTTCTACGTCTTTTTGTTTGATCTATGTTTTGCATGGCTTGAGCTAATATGGAAATGGAAAAAAAATTGTTTATACACATGAAATGATTGAAAAATAGAAAAAGAGAATTTCAGTATTCCATTTTCAAGAAGCATTTCATTAATAATGAAGCATACAAAAAATAATGACAATGAGTAATAACCATGTAGAAGGTAAAAGTAAAAGGAAAAATAATTTGCAATCACACTAAGAACTGGACAAAACTCATAGCCAAACCATGTTCCTTATCAAAGGGTATAAGATAATACTTTGTTTGAACCAAAAAAATGGAAAAAATGCCTGGTATAGCAGAGAATGTCTCGCTCGCGGAGAGCGAGTGTTGATTTTACAACATCGGGAGTCATTCTACAGACTTGTGGTTTTTATCTAGTCAGGACTTGTGGTGTGTATCAAGTCCTATCTATATCCTCATATGATTGAGGTGGTCATGGTCATACTATAAAGTCTTGTGGTTTGTATCAATACTGTAAACTTGTGGTTTGTATCAAGTTGGGACTTGTGGTTTGTATCAAGTCAAGTATTCTCATAGAACACCTTATGATATATACTTCCAGTTATAGAGATGAGCTTGTGAGTAATATCAGGATTGTAGACTTGTGAGTAATATCAAGTCCTACCAATATCCTCATTTGTTGAGGTGGCATACTTTACTTGGTAAACTGGTTATACTATGTGATGTATTACTAGTCATGGTCATTGAGTTCTATAAGTCTCCTTTAGGGCTTAGATACCCATAGAGTGAATTACTTTAGCATATGACTATATGTCCTAGGGTAATATGTATGAGCATCAATATGGAATAATTCTTCTGAGTATGATATAATAAGATGGATAAATAAATATACATGTCAGCCATGCAGTAAATAATAAATGATAAAGAGATAAGCATATAGAGAGAATGAATTTGAACTGCCTATGTATGCCTTCATGTGAACTTGAATTGTAAAGGTTTCAGTTAAAGCCCCTTAGTTGTAAATATAGAATGTATCAGTTAAATAAGGAATCTCTGTGAGATCCATTCAAAGATAAAAATAGTAAATAATGTAATTGAATTAATAAAGTCTCATGCGTTTGAGTTAATTAAAAGAAACTTACAGAGATCCATGCAAATGTTTTGCATGGATGGCACTAAGATTGAAGCACTAATGATACTTAAGTTAGCCTGTTAACTAAATGATCATCATTCAATTAACTAAGAATATCCATGCAAAAGTTAATAACAAAAATTGTGCACTAAATATAAAGCACCAAAGACATTCAGTTAGCCTACTAACTTTATGGTCATACATTCACTTAAATATTAAAAGACTAAGTTCTCAACATTCAATTAAAACTAATAATGAAAGGAAGGGCTCATATCTTTGGCTTGTTATTAATATGCTAGGCTTATGGAAAGATCACTACAGTTGATTACAATGTTGTATTGGATTTCTGTTCTCTACTCCTGAGGTGACATCTCTTATCGAGAAATATTCTTATGTGTTGTAAACCATTCTCTGCAAATCTATCTATCGTAGTAAAAAAATTCTTCGGTTTTTCATCCTCTGTATTTGGAGGGTTTTCCCAGGGTATATCTTGTCTCTTATGGTTGAATGATTTATGTGGCTCATTTGTCTTATGAGATTCATATATGCAGTGATTGATTAATACAAGTTTTAAAGTTCAAGCATCTCCAATTTTTCTCAAACATTCATACTACTATGATTTTTTTTTCTTCAATAGCAATAAATGTATCACTAAGCTATAGTTCAACATAGCAGCAATTGGAAAATGAAGAAACAATGCATATTTTTCTTTTTTCCTTGAATTGCAAAAGAGATGGTTGTAAAAATCTTAATACAAAGAAACATGGTGGATTGCAAAGTTTTTTTTGGGAGTACAATCTCACTCTCCTTATTTTTTTTTTTTTTCTCTATCTTTTGGTTTGATCTATGTTTTGCATGGCTCGAGCTAATATGGAAATGGAAAAAAAATGTTTATACACATATGAAATGATTGAAAAACAGAAAAGATAAAATATCAGTATTCCATTATCAAGAAGTGTTTCATTAATAATGAAGCCTACACAAAATAATGACAGTAGCAATAACCATGTAGAAGGTAAAAGTAAATGCTATTGTCAGCTGCAAATGTGAAAATGCCCACTTGAGATAGTTTATGGAGTTGAACAACAATTGAAGAAATGGAAATGTTCTTTGAATAATCTTCGTAAGAGACTTTAGAAATATCTGGACAACATGTTTGTTTCAAGTGCTTGGATGGTCAAGGCACACTCAATCGGGCCATCAACGGTTTCCAAAGTGCAATTTCCATTGCTTCTTTACAAGCTCAGCACTTGAGAGGTTGTGATCCCTTCATTGTTTGTACTTGTTACATATTAGTTGAAAAGGAGGTTGAAAGGGACTGCTTGCTTTAAGGAGACCGTGCACCTACGTTCAAAGAATATTTTTATTTTTCTTTATCATATTCTCTTAGTGTGTTTTTTAGCAAGATATAGAATAGAAAAATCAAGTTGAATAACAGTTTGTCTATTGGAAAACCATTTTGGAAAATTCTATTGCAACAATGCACGATAGTGAATTACTTCCATCTTTGAATATAAAATTTCAGGCAATGTTTGTTTTGCAATCTCATCGTTAAGGACATCTATAAATGTTGTTGGACAAGGTCACAATGTTTGACTCCCTCTTGCACCATTTCTTATAATATTTTTAAACAAATACAGTGCTAGAATATCATATAGTAGTTGTTTCTGTATCAGTTCCACTAAGCCTTTCCAAGTTTCTCCAATTTGCACCTGTTTTAATTTGTATACAATGTTTAGAATATATCTGTTGGAGTATAGATCTTGAATTTTTTAAAATGTTAAATAGGATAAACAAAAAAAAACGTTTGGATAAAAAATAAAGAATCCTAGAAAATGTATGCTTGCGGAAGAAAAGGAATTACAATTGCATAATCAGTTGATGTCTTTCCATCTTTGATACTGATCAGTTCATATTGACTTGTGTTTTTCTCACAAGAAACCATAATTGTAGCTATGGACCCAACTCAAAATTCTTCATTTGATGTCACTAAGTATTTTATAGTGCTATCTAGTCCTAGCATTCGATAATTGCAAACCTGATCAATTTTTTCAATATTTGTTTTGTCAAGGAGAACAATGTAGTATTTTGCATCTCCTCTATGGTATGTCCCCTTTTTTTAGTACTAAACTATGATATGCTCACACTAGCTCCATGGTATGTCCCCTTTTTTCCGACAAGGTTAGCATGTATTAGCCTAGTTCTTGTTGGTCAAGCTGGGCTTCTATTTTGTGTAAGCCCATATTGTGCCATGACATCGCCTTCAAAAATATTGTTGTGTGTGCATGGACAAATTTCTATTATTGATGTTGGTTTTGGAAAAAGTCTATGCAGGGGTGGAATTAGAGTGCGTTATTCGTCATGAGTAAAAAGAGAGAAACAAATACACTATAAAAAATATATGGAGTATAATCAACACTTAGCAATTTATAAGACACATAGTAGATATCTAGTCTACATATATTGTTGTTTTAGTATTGGCAGGAAACAAGATTAAGCGCATAATTTTCTATTTCTTAAAAGTGTGATTTTTTTAACCTTTTATGTATCTCAGTGCTTACTGTCTTCGGTATTTTCTTGTTTTGATCTTTCACTTTTCTACCTTGTTCTACCACCGATGCTTATGAAGAAGAACATTTAGTGCTAGAATTTTATATGAACTACAAATACAAGAAGAGGAAAATGGATTTAGATCTCTCACAATATCTAGCTAATTTCAATCATTTAGCTACATGAGAGTATGGTTGATCTAGATTTATGTGTGAATGAAATGAAATAACACATATAGAATCATAAACACATACATATTGCAATAAAAACAAATATATAGTAAACACATATTCTATTAAATGGAGGAAATAGAATAGACTGTAAATACAACATCTTATGAGAAATTCAAATCACAGGAGAATCTAGGAGCGTTAGTGAAGCTCACAAATCAAATTTGGTGCAAAAACTAGCAAAAACCATTAATTGAGAAGCAATTTACACACACAAATGTGAACAGAACCATGATAATTTAAACTGTCTAACATTAAAACATGTTATTATCAGGTTTATAATACATTTGGAATTTTTCACGAGGCTTTGGAAGCCCAATGTGAGTGTATAAGTCAAAGTTTCCAAATTGGCATCAAACCCCCCTATGTGAGCCAATCACGCCCCAAATAAGCCTAAACAGCCACGAATTGCTGACTGGACATGCCCGAGATGATGTGGATCAATTATTACACCTTGGCATGCGTGGGTGTGGAAAACTAGGTGGTTTAGAGTCTCAAGGTGGCATTAAATGCACCAAATCAAGAAAAAAATGGACAAAATCCACCTCTAGCACTCCAAGTCAACCAAGCTATCCAAATTCAATGAATGGGAGTGCACCAACAATGATGAGGGAACACATGTGGTTGGTTGACTGAGCTGGAGTGCTCATGTGGGTGTGAATTCCCCAATTTGACTTGGCATTTGTCCAACTAAGCACCCCTAGTTCACCTCATAGTGTATTAATGCTAAACAGCAATAAAATTGACTAAGTAGTGTAAATAAGGTACTAATGAGTTGGATTAATGTTCTAACACCCTCCCTTAATACAAATACTAAGTGCAACTCACAAAATAATGGAGGCCTTGGCAACAATGGCTCAAGTCACCTTAATTACATAATTCAGAAATTACAATTTATTTTTCCATATGAACCGAGGAAAAGAGGGAAAACCATATGGGACAAAACCTTCCCTCAAGAATGGACATGGGGCTGGACCTGAAAAAAATAATAGAAAATTACCATCCTTCACTCACCCCAAGAAAATATCTCAGGTAGGTGAAGGTCTTCTCTGTGAAAGCCTTGGTAAAAATATCAACAGTTTGCTCGGTGGATGGGCAATACTACAGTGAGATCACCCTGTCATGCACTAAGCCCAGAGTATAGTGCATGTTTATCTCAATATGTTTTGTCCTCTTCCTTTGAAATGGATCAGTATATATTTTGATGGCACTTTGATTTTCCACCCAAATTTTTGTGGGAGAATAAATTGTGACACCAAATTCCCGAAGAATTCCATGCAACCAAACACACTGTGTAGCAACATTGACCACTGCCCTGTACTCGGATTCTGCTGATGAAATTGAAATGGTGTGCTATTTATTACTTGAATAGAAAATTATACCTTAAAAAAACATGAAGAAAAAACCCTAAGTTGACCTCTTGTCAGTGGGATCTCCAGCCCAATCTGAATCAGAAAATCCAGCTAGTTGAAGCGAGGAACTAGCTGTGTAGTGCACCATGAAGTTCCTTGTACCTTGGAAATACTGAAGAATTAATTTTGCTTCCCTCCAATGGATCTCATGCATCTGGTGCATATTTCTTGCTACAACACTCATAGCATAAGACAAATCAGGTCTTGTGTGTGTGAGATAGAGCAATCTACCCCCTAATTTCCTGTAGAGTGTAATATCTACCAATGGAGAATTGCCAAATTCATGCATTTTGATTCCAGAAAGAAAGGGAGAGTTGGATGCCTTACACTCAGCCATGTTAAACTTCTTTATCAGGTTTGAAGCATGCTTTTGTTGACTCATCTTGATTCCCCTTTCATTTTTCTCAATTTCCAAGCCCAAAAATTGCCTTAGCAATCCTAGGTCGGTCATGGCAAATTCGCTATGCAAAGATGACTTCATTGAGCCAATTGAATTGGTGCAGATACCTGTAATGAGGAGGTCATAAAAATAAAGAAAAATAACCTGCAAAATACCATAATTTTTCTGCAAATACACATTAGGGTCTGATTTGCATCTAGTGAAACCAATAGAGAGCAAAAAAAACATCCATTTTTGCATACCAAGCTCTGGGGGTTTGCTTGAGTCCATACAATGATTTCTTCTACGTACATACCATTGAAGGATACTCTTGGAAACCTTTAGGTTGTTGAATATATATCTCCTCCTATATATCACCATGCAATAATGCACTTTTAACATCCATGTTGTGAACTTGCCAACCCTTACTAGTTGCCGACGCTAGAACTAGTCTTATTGAGTCCATCTTTGCAACCGGTGCAAAGGTCTCTGTGTAATCAACACCATGGACCTGAGAATAGCCCTTAGAAACTAATATTGCATTATGTTTCATATCATTTACATCAGCAGCAAGTTTGGTTTGGAAAACCCATTTCCATTGAACAAACTTCCTCTTGGGAGGAAGGGGAATCAATTCCTATGTCTTGTTCTCTTGGAGGGACTAGAATTCTTCTTCCATTAATGAATTCATTATTGGTTCATTAAAATATTTCTGATATGTCTGAATATCAGACCCAATCATCATATAATAGTGCTCAACAAGAGCACTATCACTTGCAAAGGAAGCACTACTAGTTTGTGATCTAGTCTTCCTAGGCTCATGGGGATTGCCTGCCAATTCCCCAGCTACTTGTATAATTTTTTCAGCCCACTTGGGCCTAGATGGTGAGTCATATACAAAAATATCATGCTCATACACATTTATATCAGACATATCAGAAAAAAATAGAGCATGTATCATCACTTACATCTTCGAATTGTTGAGGAGAGGAGCATTCCCCCGGTGCAAGCTCGAAATCTGGAATTGGCTCTTCTTCAAATTTCACACTTCTCTCAAAAAATGTATTGCAAGTGGAAGTGTAAAAGAGCTTGTATCCTTTAGTATCCTCACCATACCCAACCATAATGTACTCCTTTATTTGTGGTTGCAAGGCCTTCCTCTTTTCAGAAGGGATTCTAGCCCATGCTCTAGTTCCAAAAATCCTGAAATTTGAGACATTTGGATTTTGACCAAACCATGCCTCGTAAGGTGTATTTCCTTTTATTGATTTTTGGAAGGCTCTATTTTGTATGTGTGCAGAAAAACTAATGGAATCAACCCATATATTGGGACTTATATCCCTTGCTTCTATCATGCAAGTGGCCATCTCCTTGAGAGATCTATTCTTCCTCTCGGCCACACCATTTTGCTGTGGTGTGTAGGGAGTTGAGTGTTGCATTTGGATGCCACACTCCTCACAAAGGTGCTGTAGGTTCTTGTTCACATACTCTTTCCCATTATCATTCCTAAGGACCTTAATCTTATTCCCACTCTGATTTTCTACCAATGCCTTCCAAATATTCAAGTGCTCAAACACCTCATACTTCAATTTGAGGAAGTACACCCAAAAAAATCGAGAGTAATCATCTATGAATGTAAGCACATACCTTGATCCACCATATGATGGAGTGGGAAATGGACCAAACAAATCTGAATGCACCAACCCAAGTCGTTGTTTTTCTCTCCTTGTCATTCCCTTCTCATAGCTTCGCTCTGGATGCTTCCCAACTACACACCCAATGCATGCTCCAGTTGATGATTTGATTTTTGGAAGTCCTTCCACCATCTCATATTTGTGTAGTGCTTGGAGGTACTTGTAATTCATGTGACCAAACCTCTCATTCCATAGCTTGGAAACCTCATTAGCATGTGAGAGAAGTGCTTGGTCATTGGAAGTGGGGAGGAAGTTCGAAAACTTGTACATCCTCTCATGATGATATGCATACCCAATTGTAATGACTTGGTCTTTTGAGATTTATACAATCTCTACCATGTCTGGAGTGAAGGTCGCTCTCTTTGCCTCTCTTGTATGGGTCATCTGATAGACTGACAACAAATTTTCTGCAAGGTCTGGTACATACAATACATCACTAAAGTAACCATGCTCTAAGTCAATCCTCCCAATCCCCTTGGTCTGGATTTCTGAATCATCCCCCATTTGAACTGCTGGGCCAACATTCAAACTCATAGAGGAGAAGAGATCTCTCTTGGCTGCCATATTATTGGAAGCCCCCGAATCAATGAAAAAATATGAAGAGTTAGAGGTACCTCCTACCAAAGCATGGCATTTCTCCTTTCTTTCATTCAAACAGGAGGTGCCATCCTTCTTCCTTGCGCTGTCAGGGACTGGAATGTTATTATTCTCTAGTAGCTGCGCCATGGTGTCAATGGTATTTTTCATGCATGAGCTCTCTGGATGCCATCCCTTGTGGCAATAGGTGCATTTGGCCTTTTCTTTTCCCTTCTTGTTCTTCTCTCTGGGAGGATTCAAAATTCCATCATTGGATTTGGGTTTTTCTGGTTTCTTCTTCTCTGACAGCTTCAAATTATTGGGTTTGGGATTTCCCTTTGAGGAATTTGAAACTCCCACAGCTAATGCTTAATCCTTGGTCTTGATGGTACCCATTTGGACCAACTTGTCTTGATCCTGAGTGAGTGACTCCATGAAGCTTGCTAGACTGGGCATCTGCCAGTTTCAAAGAGTAAGCTTGCTGTAGTGAAATGTGCTCACAAAAACTAAGAACTCTGGCCCCAAGTTTGAAAGTATGGGAAAAATAAACTTGTCCTCTTTCTTATCAATGCCAGATTGTTTTAGCTGCAACACAAGTGACTTAAACTTGGTGAAGAAGTCTCATAGTGCGCTGGGATCAAGCTGGTGACCACATAGTTCATCAGTTTTCCCAAACAATGTCTCTAGTTTTACCCATACCTCATTGGGTGTTGTTAAAATATCAATGTGGAACAAGAGCTCTCTTGATATGCTCAGACACAACAATCCATATGCCTCATCCAATCTGTTGAAGTACTTGGATTTCTCAACAACAGAGTTTGGCTCCACCTCAGTGCCCATGGTAACTCTGTAAAGGCCTTTGGCCCTCAATTGAATCACCATCCCTGCCTTCCAATAGAATAAGTTGAAATGTGTTACCAATATGTGGGTAGCTTCCATTTCTTCCTACGCTAATGGTGAAGAAATTGCTGAATGTTTTGTAAAAACACTATTCGATTTTATCTAGAATTCCACTAAAAATGCAGCTCAAATCACTCTGAATTGATCTGCAACTCAATAATCTCCAACAGTATCTAATACCATGTGAGAAATTCAAACCATAGGAGAATCTAGGAAGGCTAGTTAAGCTCACAAATAAAATTTGGTGCAAAAACTAGCAAAAACCATTAATTGAGAAGCAATTTACACACACAAATGTGAATAGAACCAAGATAATTTGAACTGTCTAACATTAAAACATGTTATTATCAGGTTTATAAACATTTGGAAATTTTCTTGAGGCTTTGGAATCCCAATGTGAGTGTACAAGTCAAAATTGCCAAATTGGCATCAAACCCCCCTAGGTGAGCCAATCACGCTCTAAATCAGCCCAAATAGCCATGAATTGCTGACTGGATGTGGCTGAGATGACGTGGGTTAATGATTATACCTTAGCATGCATGATTGTGGAAATATGGGTGGTTTAGAGTCTCAAGGTGGCATTAAATGCACCAAATCAAGCCAAAAATGGACAAAATCCACCTCTAGCGCTCCAAGTCAACCAATATGTCCACATTCAATGAATGGGAGTGCACCAACAATGATGAGGGTGCACATGTGGCTGGTTTACTGAGCTGGAGTGCTCATGTGGGTGTGAATGCCCTAATTTTACTTGGCATTTGTCCAACTAAGCACCCCTAGTCTACCTCAGTGTATTAATGCTAAAAGCAATAAAATTGACTAAGTAGTGTAACTAAGGTACTAATGAGTTGAATTACTATTCTAACACAATTAGAATGGTGGTAGCTATCTCTAAGAAGAGATGTGGCTGCTACGCCCATATGTGCCAAGTTGAATACAAAAGGAGGCCGAAAGGGCCTATTTATAATAAGAATGAGGGTGAGAACCCTAAACTTCCAAAACCTAACCCTAGAAGATGAACCATCATAAATTTTGCAGCCCCAAGGTGGTTAGTTGAACAGTAAAATTCCCAGGGTCATAATGTTACCATACAATCTTCGATTCGGGTGCTTGATAGCCTATTGGAAATCCTACTCGAGATTTATATCTTTTAACTAGAACCAAATGGATGCCATTGGCAACCACGTGGCCCTCCAAATTGCCAAAAAACGTCGTTTAGGGCGTCAAAACGACCCCTGATGTTTGGGACCCGAAAACTGTAGAAAAATAACTAGGAAACAACCAAAATGGAAAATTGTTTCGAGTCTGTGCAATAGGCGGTTGGCCACCGATCTCCATTTGTATCAACAATAATTATTCTAATTCATTTGTCACATTAAACAACAAAAACAATACTGTTAATTGACAATCATACACACATGGCTTTGCCTTTTTTCCATTTCACTAGCCAAAGTTTTTGCTGGTCTCTTTGGTGTTGATTTTGTATTGTTGTTTCAAATGAACCAATTTTGCAATTTGTTAGAATTTACAAGCAACTAAGATCGAGAAGAAAAACTAAAAAAACATGTATAATAGTCGAAGGAATAGGAAATCTAAAATCAATTTTTTTTTTCTTTTCTTTTCTTTAAGTCCTCTTGCTTGCCTTTTTTGTATATCGATGCTTATTTTTGAGTCCATTATCTTGCTTTGCTCCTTGGAATATTTGTTTGGGAAAATGTATAGCTACAATCTGTTAGAATATTTGTTGTTTACACAAAATACAATATGCCTATAGGTGAAGAAACATTATGCAAATGGAAAAGGCAGCTGTAAATCAAAAGTAAGCTAAAAATTGTACTGGTTTTTATTAGCATACATTTAAAAACAAAAAAACAGAATTCAAGAGTATTTTTTAGTAGATAAAAACATATCAGAATCTATGTGTTGAACATGTTTTAGTGTCTTTCCTTTGTTAAATCATGTCCCAATCGTAATCAAAGCGGTTTCTATAAAGCATAGGCATTTTCCAATGACTACATCAATGCAATGGTAAACCATGGGAAAACAATTTGCTATAAACAAAGACACATATAGAAAACCTAGTGAATTTGTTGAAACCAAACTAGAATATAATGTAGGAAATAAAAGAAACAACTAGAGTGTGACACCTTGGTTTTGTTATACCCAAATCCTGTCACCAACATGTGATGAGATCCTTAACCCCTATGTTTTCCGTAAATCCCAAACTTGGAGTGGAAACTTGCTCTGGATATCAATTCTACATGAAAAAACCTAGCACGGCACTTTCCCTTTAGCTGATGAGCGGTACCTTGTTCAGCACCGCCTGAGTCCTGTTATAGAAAAGTGGTGCCACTGTGTATATGCTGTGTTCTTGGAGCGGTTCTCACCTAAACCGCTCTGTCATAAGGGAAGAAAACTGGTGCCCTTGGTAAAAATGGAAAAATAGAAGATTCTTGAGACTTCTAGAACTTAAGCCTCGTATCCTCTCTTATCCCTATCACTACATATATTGGTATATTATGAACACTATAAAAGAATCACAGAGTTATCAAAAAGGGTAGGTTGGTAGATCAGCTAGAGCTACAAAAGAATCAACAGGAACTGTGTAACACAAAATCAAACACAAAGTTCAATATCAAGGTCACTATGATCATAAAATCAAGAAGTGAAACTGCCTTGTTTCTAGAAAATATAAAGATAATTGCTTTTCACAGTAAGAATTAGTGCAATGGGATTTAATGGACCATGTGCATAACAAAATTAGTAGAAAAACAACTCATAAAATACATAGAAAATCATCATCATGTTTTCATTCAAAAATAGAACCTGTTACTGAAGCTGCAGAGTGCTTATGCTACACAGACACTGCTTACAATTGAGCTTGCATAACCTCAAAACTGCCAACCTCTCTGCTTCCTTAGGAGAGGAAGATATTTTTTTCGAGACCCTCCTTACATGTTTGTTTTTCCAATATATAAAAAAAGAACTACTATTAGCTTAGATCCACAACTAGTGGATCGAAAACTGCCTAGAACCAAGAATAGAAATTAGTTACAAAAATATAGGATCTGATAAGATCAGAATAAATATTAGACCGTATTTTCATGGTCTATCTTTGACTGCTCCCAATTGAATAATTTTGATGATGTATGAGGTGGAGATATGGAACTATTGAATGTATTCCTTCAAATCTGAGGTTGAACTCTTGAAATCCTGTAGTTTCCAAGTGCTCAGTCTTATGACCCAAATATGCTCTGCCTCAAAATCTGGATCTGCTTCCGTGAATTCTACCATCTGTGCTTAGTTTGAATTGTCTTCGAAAGATAAATTCCTTTCTTAGAACTCCTTTTCCCTACCATCTCAGCAGGGGTTGTGTCCTGCATATGAAATAAGACAACATCGTCCTGCAAAATTCCAGGAACCCAGCTCACCATATTTCTTCAAGCCTTGTTTGCAATGTTGTTGGAGAGCCAATCCAATCCCTCGTACAAGACCTCGCCAGAAATTCCACAAGTGCTTTGGATATACCAATGGCGCTGCCTAAGGGAATGCAACCCAAGTTTGTCAGTGATCTCTGCAACATTCATAGCATTTGGAAGATCCTGCTTGTATGTAACAGGACTCTTATTGTATGTAACAGGACTCTAGTATAATATCATGCTTCATACTCTATCCTGAGTGAAGTTAAAACTGACGATGGCATGTCAAGTGTCTTAATCTGGGCCTCCAACATTGTGGTTAAACACTAAAACGCAACTCTAAGTGCTCACGTCCCACCTTCTTGAGATGTACAAAATGTGCCTTCAGGGCATCCCAGAACGATGGATAGGAGTAATATGGAACATCAAAATCCTTGCACGTTTCTTTAACAATAGGATGTATACTTGGGTAGTGAAGATGACAGACACAAGGGAATAAATGGTGTTCAATCTGATAGTTCAAGCCACCACTGAGATGTGTCCAAAGCAAAGAATCTGTAATGAAGGTCTTAGTTGTTGTGACCTGTAGTACAACCCAGCCCTGGTGCAATTTAGATCGACCATCACTTGAATCAACAACTGGGAAAGTAGCTTCTGGAGCAACATGAGCTACCTGGAATAGTAAAACTAATGTCCATCCAAGGACAAGCTGTGAAACTATATAGAGAACTGCACACAAATACACATTGTGATGGCCAAAAAATGAGGGAAGTAGAAACATGTATATGGTGTATAATACTTTGCCTCCAATAAATACTCCAATCTCCAACGATGTCATCTTAGGTATCTTCACTGAGCCAATATATCCAGTTATGAACGCTGCAAAGTCATCCACTAACACAACTTTCATGCCCAGTAAACCATAAAGTGCTCCCAAGTACATATGATGAAAAGAGTGATAACCTTGTATTGGTTGCTTATATGTCACTTTGTGCACATCTGGATTATTTACTCTAATGTCCAGATCATAATTCTCCACGTTTGTAAATGAATGATGTCCAACAACATGTTGCTGCCTCCACATGAAACTGCTTGCACCCACCAAATCCCAGACATTGCTCATCAAGTAACCAAGCCAATTCACAATTGTTTTTATTTTTCTCAGATCACTGGCAGGAATAGGTTTACCATGGGAGAAATCGAAGCACAACTTGTCTGGGGCCACCAAGGATCCTTTTTTAATCGATGTGATCTCCAAGCACAACCTTCAGTGCATAGTTTAGCATATGAGTGCAAGTATGATTTGGAGCAATAAATTTCCGCCTTACATAATCTACCTTGCAAATGACTTCATCCCCTACTGAAACTATGCCAGTTTCATCAACCAGAGAGCCCATATGAAGCACATATCCACCATAAATCTTGACATTCTTGACATCAAAAGTTCCAGATGGACCAACAAAGCACCGTCCTTTGCAACAAGAGTATACTCTGCTTCAAAGTTATCAATAAGTTTTTTGAAAAGAAGCATCTCTTCCCTGCCTTTGAAACCTTCAAAACCTTCAAAACCTTGAGGAAGAACGGCAAGATCACAATAAAAGAGCCTTTTCACGGGGTCACAGCCTTCTGTAATATATAAAAGAACATACTTTCCATCTTCAGTTATTTGAGAGCCAACTGTCCATTGCCCAATCCTCATAATATTTACCAGATTTTTTGAACCTCTCTACCCATCGGGATTCATTATAGGTTCGTTTGAAACTTTTGTTGCTAATAAGTAAAATGTTGCCAGTTTGGATAAACGCTTCTAGCTTAGAGATAACATTTGGATCTGTCTAGGGATGGCATGCTCCCTGTGATATGCCAAGAACAAGTAGACCTGTGCCTTTCCAATGAAACCATCTCTGATAACTACACCATGTCCTGCCATTCACTGCTTTTGAAAATAATAAATACCAGTGCCTTGTTTCCATTGGGATGGAGTCTTCATCAAAAATCTCTGCTACTTAACAAACCACTGACTGAATCTTTAAACTACTCTACAAACTGAAATAGTCTTCTCACAATCTGATCACACTGTACAAACTTAAGGAAATGCTTGAAGCATCAAGCTTATTTATTTATAGCTCCTATTCTAATTATCTGCTTTCTTTTGATCAGGTAAAATCATGCTTCCAATGAAGCCATACAAATATTTGACTAACTGGTAAAACTTCTGATTTGCAGATGATGGATAAAGGAATCCATGGAATATAAAAATTCATTTCAAAAGAAGGGAAAATCCAACCTCCCTTTGACAAAAACAATCTGACATCTGAGCTGCTCAAAGACTCCATATAATCAACAAATGTATCAATGAAGCTATAAGGAAATACCTTTTGTTGTAGATCAAAATATTTCTGTATATCCTCTTCCTCATAATGGATGCTACTTTCAGCTACCTGCAAACTGAATTGCAAATATGGCTGCTCAATGTCTTCTATGGATTCAGGATGGTTGATTTCCACACAATGTTGTTCCTCATCAAAATTTAATTCATAGTTGTCATACACCTGTTGGCTGCCCCTCAAATCAACAAAAGGTGATGTAGGGATCTGCTCTTTTTCATTCGAATACTCATCATAGATTGGGATATCTTCAGAGTGAATCGGCTGATGCTGATCCAAATCTAGAACTTCAATGTCTTCATCATAAAATGGAGCATTCTGATCGATTTCTAAAGATGAATATTTTTGTTCTACGATGCCATCATCAACATTAATATCAGAATTTTGAAAAATTTCTTGTTGTAAAACAGAATTAGAGGAAGATAATATATCTTCTTCCTTCTTCATATCATAACCATCGGCTTCATCTTCACTACTGGAAAAATATGCTTCTAAACCCTGGATATATAATGCATATACCCTACAACAATCCTCAAAAAGGCACTCAGCTGGGTAAATCCTCTTACAATATAAATAAAAGGCATCATGAAAATCTTTCAAAGAGGAAATACTGGAAGGAGGAAGAGTTCTATACCATTGTCTCGCAGGACCATCTAATGAATACATAAACATTTTCATCAATACATCTTCATGATGTATACTCAGCTGATCCATGTATTGATGAAATTTAATTACATGATGTGCCGGATTGTCGTCTTCCTTTTCTTCGAATCGCAGAATAAAATCTCCCCATTCATCCATGGTAGGTACCGTATTTGGAAAACCAGGAACATTTGAGAAATTGAACGGAGCAAATCTTCGCGCCAACATGGTTTCAAAACGCTTTGACATATTGTAAAATCGCCTCTGGATTCTTCAAACATGGAGTCGCCCGGTGAATAAATTTGTAGTCCAACTAATTCCCTACTCCTGTCCACCATCAAGAGCTGGCTCTGATCTTTGTCGTTCTTTCCCAGGGAAGATATCCTTTCCTTTGTCTGTCCCCGGCAACGACGCCAGAAGATGTTATCCCTAAAGTTGAACCTAGAATACATGGGTTCAAGCTTAAGGAAATATTGTTCTCAAAGGTGCAAATCAATGAGATCAAAATGAAAATCAAACTGATATACTGTCAAAGCTATGGACAAGGTTACACTACTATCAATGTAACAGGCTGGTATAACATAAAGGCTGTGAGTAAAATCAAACAATCACTGCAAAGATGGACTAGTATGAAATCAAATCTGTTTTGTACACATCACACAATCATCACTACATATACTGGTATATTATGAACACTATAAAAGAATCATAAAGTTATCAAAAAGGGTAGGTTGGTAGATCAGCTAGAGCTACAAAAGAATCAACAGGAACTGTATAACACAAAATCAAACACAAAGTTCAATATCAAGGTCACTATGATCATAAAATCAAGAAGTGAAACTACCTTGTTTCTAGAAAATATAAAGATAATTGCTTTTCACAGTAAGAATTAGTGCAATGGGATTTAATGGACCACGTGCATAACAGAATTACTAGAAAAACAACTCATAAAATACATAGGCAAATCATCATCATGTTTTCATTCAAAAATAGAACCTGTTACTGAAGCTGCAGAGTGCTTATGCTACACAGACAGTGCTTACAATTGAGCTTGCATAACCTCAAAACTGCCAACCTCTCTGCTTCCTTACGAGAGGAAGAGATTTTTTTCGAGACCCTCCTTACATGTTTGTTTTTCCAATATATAAAAAAGAACTACTATTAGCTTAGATCCACAACTAGTGGATCGAAAACTGCCTAGAACCAAGAATAGAAATTAGTTACAAAAATATATGATCTGATAAGATCAGAATAAATATTAGACCGTATTTTCATGGTCTATCTTTGACTGCCCCCAATTGAATAATTTCGATGATGTACGAGGTGGAGATATGGAACTATTGAATGTATTCCTTCAAATCTGAGGTTGAACTCTTGAAATCCTGTAGTTTCCAAGTGCTCAGTCTTATGACCCAAATATGCTCTGCCTCAAAATCTGGACCTGCTTCCGTGAATTCTACCATCTTTGCTTAGTTTGAATTGTCTTCGAAAGGTAAATTCCTTTCTTAGAACTCCTTTTCCCTGTCATCTCAGCAGGGGTTGTGTCCTGCATATGAAATAAGACAACATCGTCCTGCAAAATTCTAGGAACCCATCTCAGCATATTTCTTCAAGCCTTGTTTGCAATGTTGTTGGAGAGCCAATCCAATCCCTTGTACAAGCCCTCACCAGAAATTGCACAAGTGCTTTGGATATACCAATGGCGCTGCCTAAGGGAATGCAGCCCAAGTTTGTCAGTGATCTCTGCAGCATTCATAGCATTTGGAAGATCCTACTTGTATGTAACATGACTCTTATTGTATGTAACAGGACTCTAGTATAATATCATGCTTCATACTCTATCCTGAGTGAAGTTAAAACTGACGGTGGCATGTCAAGTGTCTTAATCTGGGCCTCCAACATTGTAGTTAACCACTAAAACGCAACTCTAAGTGCTCACGTCCCACCTTCTTGAGATGTACAAAATGTGCCTTTAGGGCATCCTAGAACGATGGATAGGAGTAATACGGAACATCAAAATCCTTGCATGTTTCTTTAACAATAGGATGTATACTTGGGTAGTGAAGATGACAAACACAAGAGAATAAATGGTGTTCAATATGATAGTTCAAGCCACCACTGAGATGTGTCCAAAGCAAAGAATCTGTACTGAAGTTCTTAGTTGTTGTGACCTGTAGTGCAGCCCAGCCCTGGTGCAATTTAGATCGACCATCACTTGAATCAACAACTGGGAAAGAAGCTTCTGGAGAAACATGAGCTACCTGGAATAGTAAAACTAATGTCCATCCAAGGACAAGCTGTGAAACTATATAGAGAACTGCGCACAGATACACATTGTGATGGCCGAAAAATGAGGGAAGTAGAAACATGTATATGGTGTACAGTACTTTGCCTCCAATAAATACTCCAATCTCCAACGATGTCATCTTAGGTATCTTCACTGAGCCAATATATCTAGTTATGAACGCTGCAAAGTCATCCACTAACACAGCTTTCATGCCTAGTAAACCATAAAGTGCTCCCAAGTACATATGTTGAAAAGAGTGATAACCTTGTATTGGTTGCTTATATGTCACTTTGTGCACATCTGGATTATTTACTCTAATGTCCAGATCATAATTCTCCATGTTTGTAAATGAATGATGTCCAACAACATGTTGCTGCCTCCACATGAAACTGCTTGCACCCACCAAATCCCAGACATTGGTCATCAAGTAACCAAGCCAATTCACAATTGTTTCTATTTTTCTCAGATCACTGGCAGGAATAGGTTTACCATGGGAGAAATCGAAGCACAACTTGTTTGGGGCCACCAAGGATCCTTTTTTAATCGATGTGATCTTCAAGCACAGCCTTCAGTGCATAGTTTAGCATATGAGTGAAAGTATGATTTGGAGCAATAAATGTCCGCCTTACATAATCTACCTTGCAAATGACTTCATCCCCTACTGAAACTATGCCAGTTTCATCAACCAGAGAGCCCATATGAAGCACATATCCACCATAAATCTTGACATTCTTGACATCAAAAGTTCCAGATGGACCAACAAAGCACCGTCATTTGCAACAAGAGTATACTCTGCTTCAAAGTTATCAATAAGTTTTTTGAAAAGAAGCATCTCTTCCCTGCCTTTGAAACCTTCAAAACCTTCAAAACCTTGAGGAAGAACGACAAGATCACAATAAAAGAGCCTTTTCACGGGGTCACAGCCTTCTGTAATATATAAAAGAACATACTTTCCATCTTCAGTTATTTGAGAGCCAACTGTCCATTTCCCAATCCTCATAATATTTACCAGACTTTTTGAACCTCTCTGCCCACCGGGATTCATTATAGGTTCGTTTGAAACTTTTGCTGCCAGTAAGTAAAATGTTGCCAGTTTGGATAAACGCTGCCAGCTTAGAGATAACACCAGCAGTTCTCACGGATCCTTTTCCCTCTCAACAACAGCTAATACACCACATGTCTAATCAAGGAAATTCTAGTTCTTCAAAGGAAATTCGCATGATGTCCTTGGACACTATTAATTTGCAAACTCGAAGTCAGAGTTATGACAAACCCATAGACAAGAAAGAAGACAATTCTTCTTCAGGAAAATATCTCTCTACCGGTTCTCTCGAGTCCTCGTCTACTGGTCCCCTAACCATCGAGAAACCTAATATCGACATGGTTTTACATCCACCCAAGAGTACTCTTAGGAAGGCTGTTTTTAACCCTAATGCCCGAGCTGCCTAGTTTTATAATGTAGTTGAAGATCTTGCTCAAGCACCATGTGCAATGTCTACCTTGGAAGTACTCCAAAGTTGTCCCACACAAGGAAAAAACTTGTTAACCATGTTAGGAGATTTAGACCCGGATAACACTAATTTGATTCATTTCAATGTCGAGAACTATAAGTCTATACTACCTCACAAAATCGCTTTCCAAATCAAAACGAAAGTAGTCAGAAAGAATGTCTTTAGAACTATCTTAGACAAAGGAGCTTCAACTTCAGTTTTGTCCCTCTCTTGTTGGAAATATATTGGCTCTCTTGAGCTTGTAACATCACCAACGACTCTAAAATCCTTTGATGGATGAGGTTTCTAGCCCCATGGTCTCATACCAGCCCTTTCAGTCAAGCTTGGGGGAATTTCGTTTCCATTCAAGTGGAAGTAGTAGATGCCTCGTTAGATTACAAATTTACAACCTCTTATTAGGAAGAAATTGGTTTTACGCCATGACTGCTGTCGCTTCGACGGTATTTCGAACTATCCAATTTCTGCATCTAGGGAGGATTGTAACCATTGACCAGCTCAATTTCTGTATGCCGGATGTTACCACCCCTACGACTAATAACATCCCTATGTTAGGCTAGTCCCCTCCTCCTTACTAGTCGATTGGGGTAGGCATGCTGAAGGATTATTCTCTTATGGTGATTTTTCCGTCCAACCCTCCTAACACAGACACGGCGATAGTAAATATGATTTCGTCATTTGATTATGATCCAAAGGGAAAGCAAATTGTTGAGTCCACCTCGTTGAGTCCACATGAAGCAATGTACAACATTATCCAAACCCTTTCCAATGACCACTCTAATGACCTTCATCTGGTGGCTTCAGACCCTTACCACCTTCCCTACTGGTTAGAACCCTCTCTTCCTACTCTCGATTATCTCTCCTAGAATTTTCCTTCCAATGAGTCCATTATGGAGATCATGAGTACGAATGAGCCTATATGGGAGGATCATCATCATAGATCCTTGTTCCTCCCTAATACCAGTTCGGTATACCATGATTTTGCATCCCTTTTTACTACTGATATTGTCAAAACACCTCAAACTCCTATATTTCTGCAGAACATGGATTTTGAAGGAAACCTATGCAACATTGCTCAAACAAATCCCATTGACATATCAGCCAAGCCTGGCACCCTTGAGCATGTTCATGTTGGGCAGAACTGCTCAGTATAAGAATCTGAAGCATATAGAGCACTTTTCAAATAATTCCAAGATGTTTTCGCCTGGTCTTACAAAGAAATGTCGGGGATAGACCCATACATTGTGCTTCACGAAATAAAAACCTATCCCACTGCAAAACTCGTCAGGAAAAAACTGAGACAAGTCCATCCAGGGAAAGCCGCAGCTATCAAAGCTGAAATAAAAAAACTTTTCAAAGAAGGGTTTATTTATCCCATACCCCTGATGGAATGGGTATCAAACATCATCCCTGTCAATAAAAAGTAGGTGACCATTAGAGTCTGCATCGATTTCAAAGATCTGAACAAATATTGTCCCAAAGACAACTTTCCCACTTTGCATATCTACCAAATTATCGACAAATGTGCCGGAAGTGTCATCTTTTCATTTATGGATGGCATCCAGATAGATCCATTGAAAAAGGTAGCTATTCTAGCCCTACCAGCCCCAACCAACCTTCTAGAACTCCAAAGTTTACAAGGGAAGGAAAACTTCCTCCGCCATTTCATGTGCAATTTTGCAGAGAAAACACACGATTATATGCATCTCCTTAAGAAGGACACTCTGTTCTTTTGGGATGACCAAGCCCAATGAGCCTTTGATAATCTAAAACATGCTCTGACTCACTCACCCGTGATACACCCCCCAGATTATTCAAATGATTTTCTCTTATACATTGCTGCCTCCAGTACTACCATCGCTATGGTTTTGGTGTAGGATAATCCCAATAGTCAGGAGCACATGATCCACTATGCTAGTAAGAATCTCATGGATTCTAAAACTTGATACTCACACGTGGAGAAATTAGCATTGACCATGGTCATTGCTGTTCAGAAATTTCGTCACTACATTTTGCTCCACACAACCACTGTATTGGCATACCAGAACCCTATGTATTACATATTGACTCGTCAAGTGCTTGGGGGCAAGTATTCCCAATGGATAGTCATCCTACAAGAGTTTGATTTGGAATTTTCCAAAGCTACGTCAAAGAAATCCTTGGTATTTGCTGAGCTCATGTGTGATCTTCCCTGTGATTTGACGGAATCTGAGCCCAGTGATTCATTCCCGGATGAATTCCTGTTCCTAATAAGCACTAGTGACCCATGGTATGGATATTTGCTCATTTATCTCCAGACATAAAGATTTCAGCCCACTATATCCTATGATAATCTCTGCCATATACATCACCATGAAAAATACTACCTCATCTTGAATGACTATTTGTATAGACGTGGTATTGATTCTGTTCTCTGGCGATGCCTTACCCATGAGGAAGCTGAACAAGTTTTGAATTATTTCCACTCTAGAGCATGTGGCGGTCATTTATCTGGGATGGATACAACCTAGAAAATCCTTCGCGATGGCTATTTATGGCCTTTAGTCTTTAAATATTATCACAAGGCTGTTAAGAAATTACCACCCTGTCAACATTTCTATCCGAGAAAGTGCACCCACCCTGCTTCGTTACACACCTCAGCCGGGGGGCATGGTTACATCATCGTAGCCATTGATTATTTTACAAAATGGGTTGAGGCCATGCTTACATATGCATAGGAGGATAAGACTACCGCTCTCTTCCTATTCAATCATGTGATAGCAAGATTCAGAGTCCCGCAGTCCATAGTCACTGATCACGGATTACATTTCTATAATCAAATGATGGAGGAATTAAGTGCCAAGCTAGGTTTTCGTCATGAAAACTCAACGCCCTATTATCTGCAAGATAATGGTCAAGTTGCGGCCATTAAAAAAGTTTTTAAAACAATGCTGTGTCGGATGGTTGGATACTATAAATCCAACTAGCACCATATTCTTTTCTCCGCTCTTTGGGCTTACAGGACTTCGGTAAAAATATCTACTAGTTTCACACCTTTCTAGCTTGTCTATGGACTAGAAGTTGTCTTGCCGATTCAATGTCAAATTCCATCCTTGAAAATTGCCATCGAACTTCTCCCAAAAACTTCCATAGAGGAAGAGAGATTTCTCTACTTGAACAACCTTGGCGAAACTAGAAGAGATGCTGCCTTAGCCAATGAGGCACACAAGAAATGCGTCACGACACAGTATGACAAGTTTGTCCAACCTCGTGTATTTAACGAAGGTGACCTAGTTTTGACCTATGATCAGAGATATGACAAACTAGGGAAAGGGAAGTTCGAATCCATGTGGTACGGTCCTTTCACTATTTCCAAAGTTTTAGAGAAAGGGGCCTATGAACTCGTGGACTATGATGGAATCCCCTTAGGACAACCTCACAATGGGTTGTACCTGAAGAGGTACTATGCCTAGATATTTCTTGTATAGTACTTTTTATATATGTATATTACTTGAATTTTAGTGTGCTTAAGTATTTTCAATATGGTTTTGAGTTTAGTGTCCATATCTGTTTATACCATGTTTTGGTCGTGCAGAGCAGATGGATTTCTATGGCTTTGCTGACGATGCTTGCTGCTTGGGTTCTCTATTCCCCAGCTTACGATTTGGTCAGTTCATGAGCGGTTTGTATTGGTCCCGCTACCAACAATATCACCGAGTATCGAGCAGTCATAGGTCTCTTGACTGAAGCTGCCTCCCAAGATGTTTGTAACTTGGTAGTCTCAATGGACTCACAACTAGTGGTTTGTCATTTAAACCATGTCTATACCATTAGGAATCCCATGCTTCTCCATTTCTTCTGGAGGGTACGTTTATTAGAGAGGTCGTTTGAAGCTATTACCTATAGGCATATCCCTAGGGAAGATAATGCAGTTGCCGACTCATTGGAAAATTACATCCTAGACTGGCATATTGCCCATTCATGACATGAAAATCAAACATGGTTCACTGTAAATAAACTGTAAAAGACACATAAAACTCATGTAAATACATTTTCCATTTGAGACGTATAGACACCAAAAGTAGAATCTATATATATATATATATATATATATATATATATATATATATAAACATGTTTTACAAAAAATAGGTCACAAGACCTCATTTGAAGAGCTCAGGATTTCAGGTAAAAAATCATCATACAAAAGTCCTAAAGCCATCTATCAGCTTTCAGTGAATACATCATGTAGCCTATCATCTAGTGATGCTCGTGGTAACACATGACCGCCTGGGCTACTCGACATAGTATTATGCTTAAACGACCCGATACTCCCATAGTGGGACTCTGGTACCTCAGTGGGAGGTCGTCGATCAAGGCATCCGGGATGTCTAGAGTTAACCTCTCAAGGTTCTCCTCTAGCTCCCCTATCACATCATCGCCTTATGGAACAAAGCGAGCTTTGGCTCACCTGTCTAGTGGGGAGGCTCCCCTAGATCGTGCTACTCCTGTAGAAATAATAGATCAATGCATGAGAAATGATGCTAAGAAGAAGCACAGGAAATAGATCTTGCTACTAAGAATTCTCACAAGCATACACAGGAAAACTAGAGAGAAGAAAAGAGGCTGAATCATATGAATGAAGAGATGAATATTGGTGTGTATCCTTCCATTGAATAATTATGAATAATAGTGTACATAAATAGTACATCCCTCTTAGAAAATTCAAATTGTATGGAAACAAATCATAAAGCTCAAAAAGGATGACTTACCAAAATATAGCAAACCCCCATAGGTGGATAAAGCACTTGCTAAATCTATCAAGGACCTCACAAGTTGGAAAAAGCATGAGTGAGTTGTCAAGGAGATGGAAATAACATGCTAATCCTAGAAAATGGAGAAAAAATAATGGAGGATAGGTTGGAAACAAAAGCTCCCAGTTTCCTAGTTGACTAGCTTTTATCTTATCCATAGAAAAGTAGGAAAAAGCAGAAAAAGCAGAAAAAGAAGAAAAAGCAGAATCTGCTGTAAAGTCCTGTATACTAATTCTGGATCAACCCAGAATCAGAAATAAATCATTCCTAGGATATAGATGGCATGTATTGACTTTAAGGTGCAAGTGGATGCCAACTAATTAAGCTAGTGGGTGAATAATTAATAAAATAATGATTAATTATTTTATCCTAAGTTGTGAGTGGGTTTAATATATTCCTACACCCCCCTATAAGTCTGACTTTATGATGGTATGAAAAAAAATATGGATGCATATGGATGCATATAGGGCCCAACAACAAGGCTATGGTCACCCTTTAACAATTATTATGTCCAGAAAAGTGAGGAAAGAGGCAAAACCACATGGGGAAAATCCTCCCTCAAGATAGGACAAGGCACACAATTTGAAATGTGTCTTCAACATATCTTCATCTTCACTTTAATGAGCTATCTGAACTGCTTCTGGATGAAGGACTTGCTGAAGAAATCATGAACTCCATGATCATGCGCTGGAGTGTAGAACCTACAAGAAGGAAGATGAGAGACTCCTTGTATCTCATCATCTGATGAAGTAGGAGCATTATCTGAATGCTTCTTTATGCTGTCAAAATCTGATATGCAAACATAATCTAAAATGGAAAAGAGATCTGTGCATACTCCTTTCCAACGAGTACAAAAAATAAGGCAATTTATTTCACACACAATTCCCTGAATAGCTGCAAAATTGTGATGTGTATCACATGTCAATCTTCCAATCTGATGTAGCACCTGTATAGATCTGATATGAGGTTGATAAAACTCTGATATATCAGAAATATTAACATATGGAACAGCAAGGACAAAGGGTTCAATGGTTCCATGAGGATATAGGGCTAGACTAGGAAATTTATGAGCAACTGGGGAAAACTGATAGGTGTAAAAATATGAATGATGGATGGGCATAAAATATGAACCATAAGTGTTTAGAACAGATCCAAACATGTTTAATATCAATCCATATATGACTAAGGTCATGGATAACCAGCCACTGAAAGTTAGGAAAGACTTCAAATCATGTAAGATAAATATCACTGCATAAGAGACCAATGAGGAATCAACTAGTGAGCTTGGGATTTGTATAGTCTTTGGATTATTCAGAGGTATGGTAGATGGTATGGATGGTGGTATTATATGTGTATCAACCTGCAAATATGCTTCTAAATCAGAATCCAAAGGATCACATATAAGCATATCAATAGACTCATGGGAATACACTGGTAATGAATCCTTTGTATGAAAGGAGGAAATAATGAGATGTTCACAATCTTCAAGAAGGATCTGAGTATTGATGCCAAGAACAAAGGAGGATATGCTGAAGCACATGAGATCAAGTAAGGTAAGTGGTATGACACAAATAATGCTTGATGTGGCTAAGCAAACATCCTGGAAGTCACTGGGTTGTGCACCATCAATGAGAGAGGTATGCAAGAGGTGTAAAGAATCTGGCACATAGATCTCAGAATCTAAGATAGGATATTGAGAGAACAATGAATGGGCTATAGGATCATAATCAATATCAGCAGCAGCTCTATATGTTACTTCTTTTTCATCAATAGTATCATAAGAATAAAAATCACCTTCAAGAGACACAGAAAAAGATGGCTTTCAATATTTGCTTCTTCATTGAAGGAGGAAGCATTCGAATGAAAGAGGGCAGCAGCAACATGAACTATATGAGAAACTTCTCCATCATTATCAACTTCATCAGAGAATGTAGAGGCCAAGAAATCTTGAGAAAGGGAACAAGAGGAGATGCTAGGTTCGCTCCATGCTTCATCTTCAATTTCCTGCAAACCAAAAGCTTTGTCCAAAATTTTTCAAAGCTCAAATGGAAATTCAACAGAATCTATGAGATGATATATATTTGAAGACATTCCCAAACACATAATTCCATAATCTCTATCACAATTATTTAGCCAATCAATCTTCTCTTCATAAGACTCAGGTTCACTCAATGCACCAATGGAGACATCAAAGAGACATTGCCTCTTCAAGTATGCACTCATCTTTGGCTTCCAATCAGCATAGTTGAAAGGAGATAGTAGAGAAACTTTTGAATCCATATTGAAGTTGTTGATATTCTCTAAAAGATACTCTCTGCAACCTGCAAAACAAACTAGGAGAAAATCTTGTAAGCTAGACAAGCTCTTCTTCAGAAAGGGATAGGAGACTGGAAGCGTTCCTCAACTCTGTAGAACTTGATCAACCTTGTAGCTCTGATACCATGTAGAAATAATATATCAATGCATGACAAATGATTCTAATAAGAAGCACAGGAAATAGATCTTGCTACTAAGAATTCTCACAAGCATACACAGGAAAACTAGAGAGAAGAAAAGAGACTGAATCATATGAATGAAGAGATGAATATTGGTGTGTATCCTTCCATTGAATAATTATGAATAATAGTGTACATAAATAGTACATCCCTCGTAGAAAATTCGAATTGTATGGAAACAACTCATAAAGCTCAAAAAGGCTGACTTACCAAAATATAGCAAACCCCCATAGGTGGATAAAGCACTTGCTAAATCTATCAAGGACCTCACGAGTTGGAAAAAGCATGAGTGAGTTGTTAAGGAGATGGAAATAACATGCTAATCCTAGAAAATGGAGAAAAAATAATGGAGGATGGGTTGGAAACAAAAGCTCCCAGTTTCCTAGTTGACTAGCTTTTATCTTATCCATAGAAAAGTAGGAAAAAGCAGAAAAAACAGAATCTGTTGTAAAGTCCTGTATACTAATTCTGGATCAACCCAGAATCAGAAATAAATCATTCCTAGGATATATATGGCATGTATTGACTTTAAGGTGCAAGTGGATGCCAACTAATTAAGCTAGTGGGTGAATAATTAATCAAACAATGATTAATTATTTTATCCTAAGTTGTGAGTGGGTTTAATATATTCCTACAACTCCGACATCTGACTGCACATAAAAAATATAAAACATCAAAACATAAAAACACAATTTCCATTTTAGGGTTTTTGTTTCTTACCGATATCACCCCACTGTCCACTAGGTGGAAGTAGTAGGTTAAGGTCACCATTGAAGTCAATGCCTGCATATGCATAGTCCTCAACCATGAGGAGCTGATATCTCAACCATCAGAAGAACGGGTCACCGAACTTCACCTTGCCTCTACCCGCTCCTGTGCGGGCCATGATCCGGACCCACCTCAGGCATACGAGGGTCTCTCACCCTCAGCTCAGTGAACACCACCTGGGGTCTCAACTGGGGTCCCGCTCAAAAAATAAACACACTAAAACGGAATCGAAACTAAACTGCTTCAGCTCCCCCTGCCGATACTTGGTCAACTGATCCTTGAACACCAAAAGTAGAGCTTCCACCTAGTTGAAGACTATGGGCTCCATGGCCTCTATAGCATAGAGAATATGTGCTCTAGATGCCTAATGTACCCCTTGGCTCCCCACCACTCTTTGCATGGTAAATCAAACTATCCGTAGAGGGCCATCTACCACTGCTTTTATGGGAATTTTCTTCCTTGATGTTCTGGTCCTAGGAATACAATGGCAATTTATCATCTCTTGGGTAGTGATGTCCCCTCCACGGGAACCAGTTAAAGAGATGGGAGCACCCCATCTCGATAGGCCTGTTAGGAAGTATACATCCTCTACTTCAATTGTCAATACATGAGCACCCACCTCAAAATACTATTGCTCCGCATTCCACATATGGAGTATATGCTCTAATAAGTGCTCGTGATACCATGCTGGGTGTGCAGAAAAAATTTAGAATACCATAGTCTCTCAATGCGGCTATACAACCCGGGTTTCATTTGACAAATGCATCATCATTGTCATGTTGCCTCTCTTTCCAAATGACCATTTTTGATCAATGGGAACCTGTCAAAAACCATCACAAGGCCAATTAGAAACATCATCAATCATTCAAATCACCAAATTTGAGCTAGTTTGGCTTGTGCATATATTTTTATTCACCCACGGTCAACACCACCTGTGTCCCATTGAGGACAGGCGGTGGCACTGACTGTGTCAAGTGTTTTAGGCCTGGTTCTAGTGGGGTACTGCTTATCTCGCAAGGGATAAGAGCGGTGCCCGCATTCATGGTTTTAGGGCTCGCCCAATAGGCCCAAAACACATCCAAAAATTAAAAAATGAGAGCATGAAATGAAAGAGTAAGGTTTAAGCTTTTACCTGGAATTGACGGTGCAGAAATCCGACGGTAGATGCTCCCGAAATCAGCAACTGAAAATCTGGCCAAGAAAATTCTCCAAAGGCTCTCCACTATGGGTAAATGGTAAAATGTTTTGTTTTTTACTATTTACATAACTTTTATATGCATTTTAGGTTTTGGCATGTCATAGTTTTTAAAATATATTAGTCATGATCCTTTAATGTCGTTTATTGGAGATTTTTAATAGTTGTTTTTCAAGTCATTGCAGGATAAAGAATGGTAGCAGTAAAGTTTTGGGAGTTTGTTTTTGACTTTTTCGCACTACCATAAAACAGAAAAAGTCTTTGAGCATTTATTGCGACACTTTGTTCATGCTCTCGAAACTTAGCATCAAAGGTCCGAGTCCTTTTCTGATTCTTTTCAGACTCGTAAAATCCCTCATCATGAAAGGAAACATAGTGGAGTCTTCTTTACACTCTTTTCGGGCTCCTTAAATACGAAAAGATTGTTGAGTGATCTTCTCTTCTTCATGCTTGTTAAAGCACTTGAAGAGTTGTTCATCTGATGGTAGGTTATCACTTTTTTGCTTCAAATGAACTATTTTACGAAAAATGACCCTATGGAGTCTTCTTCTGTGTTCATTCAGACTCTCTAAACATGAACGATAATGAGTTAACTTTCATTGGACTTGTTAAATTAAACATTGAGAGACCCTCTTTTGGGAACGAACCCCTCCTCTCTTAGGTTCATAAAACATATGAGTTTGGAATTGTCTTCAAACGAGCTACAATGAGTGTTTGTTACCCTCTTTGAACTCATAAAAATGAAAAGAGGCACTCATAAACCATGATGGGGAAATTATGGGAAGGGAATCATTTTGCAAATAAATGGTAGTTTTTCGTTACCTTTGAACATGGCACTTATCTGCACATCATTTCATTCAATTGGGTATTCAGTTGATCTCCATGACGATCCATTTTCATGAGTCATGTAACTCCTTTGAGTCTTTCAAAAGAATGCATTGTCCATCATCACACTGTGTGTTTTTCTGGTCTAGTCATGCTGCCAAGTATTTTGTCTTGTTGCCTAATGTTCAAAGGGAAGTTGAAGAAGTTTTACCTCTGTAGTCAAAATAGTCTATGTATCAGTACTTTTGAGTCAGTCTTATGGTTACCTCATTCACATAATTCCAGAACTTTGTTCCAAGTTTCGTGTCGTTGATGTGGGATTCATCATGGACCTCCTTCGACGAGACTATTCCTGTTGACATTAGCTCATCATCCAGGAAATAGTCTTAGCATTAGAGGAAATTTGGGGTCTAAAATGGGCCTTATAAGAAAATGTGCCAAAGTAAGTTTTTGTGAGTTGAAATTCAAGAACCAATAGAATTTCAATAAAATAAGTCAACCATAATGGTTGAATTGACATATTTGTCATTAAAAAAAACTACTTTTTTTGTTCGTATTTTCGACATATCTCATTGTGTTTTTACTCAAATTTCGATCGGGAGAGCTCGTTGGATGCAGAATTTGATTCCACATCCAACGAGTACCCACACTGCATACTTTTGATGGACCCCGCTACCCCAAAAACAAGAAATACCAGAAAAAATGTGATGATGATGTCATCATCACATTTTTTCAGGTATTTCTTGTTTTTGGGGTAGCAAGGTCCGTCAAAAGTATGCAGTGTGGGTAATCATTGGATGCGGAATCAAATTCCGCATCCAATGAGCCCTCCTGATCGAAATTTGAGTAAAAACACAGGGAGATATGTCGAAAATACGAACACAAAAAGTAGTTTTTTTCTTTCTTCCTCGAAAATTAATCAATATTATTTTATTATTTTAACTATTATTTTATTATTTTAACTATTATTTTATTATTTTCCTTAGGAGGCCCATTTTAGACCCCAAAATTCCTCTAATGAAACAAATTTCGTACCTTGAGATCTATATGCCTCAATGACAGATTCTCTCGCTCTCGACATAGGTTCACATCATTGACCTTTGATCGATAGAATCGTCTGGGTGTTTGACATCAGGACATCTATTCACACTCAATAGATTGTACTAGGGTACCTTGGGAATAATTAACATCAATGGTGATCTCCCTTGCACTTGTTAACGGTTCACATCATTGGTTGGTAATCAAGTGGTTTCTACCATGTTCGACTTCAAAACATTGTAATCACATGGATAGAATTGTACTTTGTGGAAAACGAGACGAAGACCCTGGGTACTTGTTTAGCACTCATTTCTTTCCCCAAGTTGTGATGGAGTTTTGTATATCAAGCATGGATCCACATTTGTATGGTCGTGGCTATGCTCAAATTTGCATCTGTATGACATAGATCTACGTTGTATATCTGGTAGCTATGTCCAAGTTTGAGTCCTCTATCACATGGATCTACGCTATATTCTAGTAACCATGGTTGTTTATTCCTCTCATGGATCTGCTTTGTATTGGTATGTAGCCATGAGTTGGTTACATTTGTCTATGAGTCAAAAAGTATTGATGTATTGCAGATGCCTACTCTACGGCACTCTCCGACTGAGCTGACTCTCACCTCGAAGTGATGACTTGTTCTCTCAAATCTATTGCTTATCGTATCCCTCTAAGCCTCATGCTTTAGGGGGCATTATATTATACCCAAATCCTATCACCAACATGTGATGAGATCCTTAACCCCTATGTTTTCCCTAAATCCCAAACTTGGAGTGGAAACTTGCTCTGGATACCAATTCTACATGAAAAAACCTAGCACCGCGCTTTCCCTTTAGCTGATGAGCAGTACCTTGTTCAGCACCGCCT
Source organism: Pseudotsuga menziesii (assembly GCA_001517045.1). Classification (NCBI taxonomy): domain Eukaryota; kingdom Viridiplantae; phylum Streptophyta; class Pinopsida; order Pinales; family Pinaceae; genus Pseudotsuga; species Pseudotsuga menziesii. The sequence goes on from LPNX010442283.1 coordinate 329,910, forward strand.
GAGTCCTGTTATATAAAAGTGGTGCCACCGCATATATGTTGTGTTCTTGGAGCGGTTCTCACCTAAACCGCTCTGTCATAAGGGAAGAAAAACAATACCCTTGGTAAAAATGGAAAAAGAGAAGATTCTTGAGGCTTATAGAACTTGAGCCTTGTATCCTCCCTTATCCCTATCAATTTGGGTTGGTTGGAGTCAAGATCCCTCGTGGTAGGATATTATGGCCACCTCACCCGCAATTCTCTCAACTATCCCTATCCATTGAGCCTTATATATACAAGATCATATCCATAGTTGAAGGAGAGAACTAAATGGTAATGTTATGCTGTTGAATTGAATATCTAGTCCAATCCATTGGAGAGCACAAGAGAGCAAGTTGGAGCTATCAGGGATGAGGTGTTTGTCTTATGGAGGATTTTTTCAACACTAAGGCAATGGTTGTAAGCTTCTTCATTCATTTCTTAATGCAAAGCTGATTTTCGTCCCACATATATGTTGTACTGATCTCACATGTATATGTTACTGGATTCCTTAGTCACTAGTATGGATGTGTGAATAATGTTCTGGTAGCTTTGATGTTCTTGTTTGTTTGACATGTTCTGCAGGTACACATTTTCGTAATCAAAGCATTATTCCAGGTGTTTACAACATTCAGGAAAGGTCTTCATCCTTTGTCGTTCACTCATTTGTTCAGGACCTGAACCATTTAGACCAGAGGAACAACTTCTATCCGCAGAAGGTGCAATATTCCTGACAATAGGTTTTGACCCCATTTGCATTAATGTATATGATGTAAATATTGTAATTAATCATGGTTTGGAGCTAAAGGAAAAAGCCACACCATTTATTTAACATTTTTATGTTTCAACGATTAAAATCAATGCCGATGGTATTTTGTTCTAGATGACACATTATAATTTTGGACATCATATAAATATGCAATTTAATTAAAAACCCACAACCAACTATGTTAATGCAACAAATATTGATATGGGGGCATGATTTCCTAAGAATGGGGGGGGGATGTTTAACCTTGAGCCATTGGGGAAAAGCTATCTGTCAAAAGAAAACACCTAAAAACGTATGCCCATTCCCTCATGCATTCATGTTTTCATCTTCCCTCACGTTTTGAGGAGCGGGGGACGTTTTGATCATCCATATTCATTCACCAATGCATTTTGCTTTTGCTTCCTCACGCAGCTGAACCTTTCGGAGTTTTTATCCTTCACATTTTTTAGTTTTTTCCTCATTGTGCATGCCCAGTCCATCATTTGGCTCTCACCGAAACATTGTAGTCCATTCTGATCATTCTCTATTCCATTCTGTTATACTGAAATCTCGTCACCCTCATGTTATGAGATAGGTATCCCCTTGACTGCTCCAATTCCTCAGAGTTTCCCTAGAGAAATGAAGGAATAAATCAACCCCTTGCAATTTTTCCCTCTTTTGAGCTAGTAACGCTCTTTCCTCATTGATCAAAAGCGTTACCCAAGAAGCAAAGAGCCAGCACCTCTCCTGATACATGAGAGAAGATAGGTGCCACTGCTCTTTCCCTTACTGACAAAGGTGGTGCCCCCTTATCATCGACTATTTGCTTCTTTGGAAAAGTGGTGCTAGAGTTTTGAAGGTAAAAAGAGAAGCTTCGAGAGGATTCTCGAAGCTTTCCTATGTGGAGCCTCAACCCTATGGTTTAGGACCAGCTGGAGCTTGAGATCCTCCCTTTTAGGATCTAATCTCCACCTCACCCATGAGATCCTCAACCATACCTATCCTCCCATGCCTTTAAATACTAGCTCATCCCCCATGGGTCAAGGGAGGAAGAATTGTGTTTCATACCCAAACTCTGTCAAAACCATTCTTGAGTCTTTGGAGGCAAGGTGTAGTTGGAGGCAAGGATCCATTGGAAGGAACTCTCGACACTAAGGCTTAATTGGTTGTAAACTTCTCCATTTTATCTTAATGCAAAGCTGATTTCCGTCCACATTTCTGTTGTTGTTGATTTCACATGTAAATGTTGTTGGATTCCTTAGTCACTGACATGGATTAATAGATTATGTTCTAGTAGATTTGATGTGTTTGCGTGTTTAATTTGACTGCAGGTAAACATGTTTACTATCGAAGCAGGCATTCTAGGTATCTACGATATCCAGGGAGGGTCTTCATCCTTTGTCGTTCATTTGTTCTGGATCTGAACCATTCAGACCAGAGGAACAACTTCTGTCCGCAGAAGGTGAAATATTCCTGCTTACAAATCTGGCAACTCCGATTGGGAGTTACTTCGAATTCTGGATCATTGGTAAGTTGAAACCTCCACCTTCATTTTCAATTTCTAAATCTACTTTTCCATGCATAGATATGTAGATCTGCTTTGAATTCGATTGTTTTGCCTTTGTATGCCTTTGGATCTTCATATTTTTGGTTCACTGGGTTTTTTGGTGATTGTTTGGGTTCATTTTTCAGTATGTAACTTCCTTTTCTGTTGCTTTTTTATTTTTCAAATCCTCATCTTGGGCATCGCTCTTGAGTTGTGTTATACGTGCGGTTCTGGAGGTGTCATCGCTTTTCCTCTGTGGTAAAGAAGTGGTGCCACCGCACTTTCTCTATGTGCAAGAAGCGATGCTGGGCCTGGTAACGCCTTGGTGTGAACCTATAGTAAGCAGTGCCACCACTCTATTCCTGTGTGCAAGAAGCAGTACTCAGGCTGGTAACGCCCTGTTCAACACCTGTAGAAGCGGTGCCAGGTATTCTTATTAGCCCTGTTTGGTATTTGATTCTTAAATGCTTCTTATGGTATCTGAGATGCATGCTTTAGATTGTTACAATTGTTTTCTGAACTCTGCAATTCATTTTTGAACAGAGAAAACTCAATAAAAAATTTAAAAAAAAAAAAATGAGCCAATTTTTTTTTTTCGGGGGTCAGGGGGGGGAAGGCGTCCCCCCCCCCTCACCCCCTCTCCCCCCCCTTGAGCATGTATGAATCCATAGTTATTCTCAAGAATTTTGATTGATGTTTGTCTTTTGAAGCTTCATATTTGGCTTTGAATATAACATGGTTTTGTTAGATCTCTGATTTCTGTCTTCTTTGATAGAACAAGAAAATATTCATTTCAGTTTTTCTTCATTTGTTATACATGAGTTTTGTATGTTTTTTCCTTTTTTCATAAAGTTTTGGAAAAGTGCATATGAAAGTTATTGTATGATTTTGTGATTAGTTCATTTACACTTTAGTTGAAAAATCTGAACACTTTTGTATAAAGTTGTAACAATCTTTTCTTGCTTTTCATTAGAGGTCTCACTTCTTTTTCAGTTCAAAAGAGAAGCTTTTGTATGTTTCAGTTAGGAACATATCATATAAGCAATTTGTTTCATTGTTGTATGGGATTTACTCTATGTTTCAAATAAATTGAACCTCTCTCCCTCTCTCTTAGGTAGAATTTCATTGAAGAGGAAAATTTGCATTATCATATAGATCAGTGTGCATCTTCTTTAATTTCAATTTTTCATTCCATGGTTCCACCTAAATGCACAAGATAAAATTTAGCGCTAGCTTAGGTTTAAATTTTTTTAGAAATTTGTGTGATAGGTTAGAGACGTGTTTGGGTGTCGTTAAATGTAGGGGCTATTGTTATTTGTCCGCACTACATCCCGGGACTCGCGCGGTTCTTCCATGCACCGTCGGTATATCAAACGGCCTTTCACGTACCCTTGAGGTATATCGAAAGGTACTTCATGTACTCGATTGTATATAGGGAGGCCCCTTGTGAACGGTTATGCATTAGATAGCACTACTACCGATTTGAGCTCCCACGTGCCTTGTGTATATTGGGGGACCCCACTAGGATACCCTATCCATTTGAGTTATCCTTTTGGCCTGTCCTTTGAGGTTCCTGACTCTTATCCACTCCTTTCATATGTTTGCTTGTTGATTTTAGTTTGAGTAGTGCTTGTTATCTTTACAGTTAGGATTTTTTAGAAGAGAGAGATCCTTTTGTTACATAGTTATGGCTTCACCTTCCAGGACTACCAACCAAGAGACTCCTTTACCAAGCATGTCTTTTGTGTTCCCTCCATATGGAGATGTTGGTCCTCATCTCATGGCTACGTTAAGCCTTTCTGAATTGACTATTGGATTACCTATTTGGTTATTCTCTAGTCTAGTTATCCCATGTACACCAGTTGCGTCTGATCCTAATCCTTCATCACAAGAGCATCAACCTCATGTTGATCCCTCTCCTTCTTCACCAGATGTGTCTTCTCCCGTTTCTACCTCTTCGCCTGTTGAAAGTTGTAGTACTAGTAGTCAAGTGGATAAGAAGAAGAAGAAAAGGAATATTAAGAAGAAGAAAAGCAAACAAACAACCAAGTCTCAACCAATCACTCCTCCTAGTGCAGACAGTGTTGATCTGCACACCCAAAGACCGCGTAAACCCAAATTCCCTTGTAGGCTTTGCAAGGGTGATCACCTTCTGAAAGATTGTCATGGTCTATCCCTATTTTTAGAAGAGTGGTCTAAGGTTTCCTAGTAACCCATGTCATCAGCCTCTAGTCATCATACTGATGATTCCCCCTCAACCAGTGACCCTGTGGTTAAGAGTCAGAAGGGTAAAGCCAGAAATCCTTTCTTGCTTTGTAAGGACATGCACTTTACTTACCTTTGTCCTCTCATGGATGAAGCTTCTAAGTTGTTGGAAGATATTACTGTTTCTTGTCAATGGCTTCCAACAGGTTATCATAAGTTGTATCTTGAACCCCCATTGGTTGATAAAGTGGTCGATCCAGTTCTAACCTCGATCGATCCCACTCTTCCGTTGAATAGTGAAATTGAAGTGGTCAATCCAAGTCCATCCTTAGTTGATCCCACTCTTCTTTTTAAGAGTGAAGTTGAAGTGGTCAAGTCGACGTCATCTCCACCCGATCCCACTCTTTCATCAGAGAGTGTTAAGATCGAAGTAGTCTCTTTGACCAAATCTTCGTCTTGTTCTTCTTTTCCAGTAGAGAATGAACCAAAACCTGTTGAAGTTTTTATGCTTCGTTCTGATTATTCTTGACAAGGGGAAATTTTGTCTATTTTGACAGAACCCTCTTCAAGTAATGAGGTTATTTCCTTTGACTGGAGTAACCTAACAGAGTCTCATCTTCCTTCGAGTGTTCCTTTCCAGATAGTTGTGAATGTTACTGCTAGGCAGATACTTCGCACTATTATTGACGAAGGGGCTTCTGTTAGTATTCTATCCTCAACTGCTTGGAAAGCTTTAGGCTCTCCTCATCTTGTGCCATCCACCAATCAGATACTGGCTTTTAATCGAAGACCTATTGCACCTTTAGGGACCCTTCCTTATTTGCCTATTACATTAGGAGGGAAAACTATCTGTATTGATGTTATGGTGGTCCAAGGTCCTTTAGATTTCAATCTGCTCCTTGGATGCGATTATGCTTATGCCATGAAGGCTATTGTGTCCACACTCTTTAGAGTTATGCATTTTCCCCATGATGGGAAGATTATGACCATTGATCAGATTTCCTTTGTTACACCTGACCATCACATTACCCATAGTAATCAGACCGCCCTGAACGTGCCGCATGTTCTTGTGGTTCCTTCCCCTTCTTCTAGTTAGATTCTTCCCATCATAGGTAAAATGGGGGCATGACTCTAGTCTATGGACATCATAATGGAGCTAAGCCACTAGATTTTATGAAATGGGGACAACCTACCAACCTCTGGATATCATGTTCGGTAGGAGCAGGTTTGAGAGCATAGTTTACCCTTTGGTTTCAAGCTTGTTAAAAAATAAAACCACTCAAGCATAGTTTACCTTTTGGTTTCAAGCTTGCATAAAAATGAAACCATTCCTTTGAGAAAAGTTCCCATTCTGTGTCAAGCTCGTTAAAAAATGAAACAAATGCCTGTGAGCAAAGTTCCCATTCTATGTCAAGCTCGTTAAAAAATGAAATGGATTTCCTTAAGCATAGTTTACCTTTTGGTTTCAAGCTTGCATAAAAATGAAACCATGTTCCAAGCATAGTTACCTTCTGTTTCAAGCTTGCGTAAAAATGAAATAGATCCCCTTCCCTTGATTCGAGTCTTTCGTTTAGTGTTAGAACTTGAACCTTATTTTCACCTTCCTGGTTCTCATTCTTCCTACCCCCCTGGTGAACATTTTCACATTAGTAACTAGGTTTTTAGGTTGGGTATGGAAGAAGAATCGTCAGACGATGCGAAGCTTGGGAGGCATGTCGAGCCCCTAACAAACATGTTAGGGGTAAGCTTTGCTAGCAATCATGCTGGGGGCAAGATTCCAACCTATGTATATCATGTTAATGGGATTTTTCAAGCATAAGTTTACCTATTGGTTTCAAGCTTGCGTAAAAGTGAAACCAATCCCTGAGCATTCTTTCAACCAATCTTCGAGCTCGTTAAAAATAGTAAGATGGTGTTGAGCTTACTTTTCATTTTATGTGCTCTGGTTAAAACATGAAAAGTGGTTTAAGCTTAGTTTGTTACTTTTTCGTGCTCTGGATTCAAACATGAAAAAGGTTAATAGAGTCTTCTTTAAGCTCTTTTTGGACTCTTAAAATGTGAAAAGATTGTCAAGCGATATTGTCTTCTTCATGCTCGTTAAAACATTTAAAGAGTCGTCTCTCTGACGGTAGGTTATCTCTTTTTCGGTTCGGATAGACTATTTACGAAAAAGGAACACTCCAGCCAATCATGATTGGAAGAGTTCTCTAAGGTATGATTTTACACTTTTTCGGGCCTTAGAGACTAAATCATACAAAAAAGGACCCCTTTGGAGTCTTCTTCTATAATCGTTTAGACTCTCTAAACATGAACGATACCGAGTTTTCTTGCATTGGACTTATTAAATTAAACATCCAGAGACCCGTTTTGGGAATGAATCCCTCCTCTCTCAGGTTTCTAAAACATATGAGTCTGGACTTGTCTTCTGACAAGCTATATCGAGTGTTTGTTACCCTCTTTGAACTCGTAAAACCGAAAAGAGGCACTCATTAATCATGATGGAGAAAATGGGAAGGGAATCATTTTACAAATAAATGGCAGTAGTTTGTCATTACCTTTGAACATGGCACTTGTCTACATATCATGTTAGTTAATTGGGTATTCAGCTAATCTCTGTGACGATCCACTTTCATTAGTCATGCCACTCCTTTGAGTCTTTCAAAAGAATGCATTGTCTATTGTTGCATTGTGTGTTTGTCTCGTCCAGTCATGCTGCCAAGTCTTTTGTCGTGCCGCCCAATGTTTAAAGGGAATTTGAAGAAGTTTTACCTCTGCAGTCAAAATAGTCTCTATGTTAGTACTTTTGAGTCAGTCCTATGGTTACTACATTCACATCATTCCAGAACTATGTTCCAAGTTTTGTGTCATCAATGTGGGACTCATCATGGCCCTCCTTCGACGAGACTATTCCTGTCGACATCAGCTCATCATCCGAGAAATAGTCTTAGAAACAATACTTAGTACCTTGAGATCTGTATGCCTTAATGACAGATTCTCTCACTCTCGACATAGGTTCACATCATTTACCTTTGATCGACAGAATCAACTGCGTGTTTGACATCAAGACATCTATTCACACTCAGTAGATTGTACTAGGGTACCTTGGGAATCATTGACATCAATGGCGATCTCCCTCGCACTTGTTAACGGTTCACATCATTGGCTGGTAATCAAGTGGTTTCTACCATGTTCGACTTCAGATCATTGTAATCACATGGATAGAATCGTACTTTGTGGAAAATGAGATGAAGACCCTGGGTATTTGTTTAAAGCACTCATTGCTTTTCCCCCAGGTTGCGATAGATTTTTATATATCTAGCATGGATCCAAATTTGTATGGTCGTGGCTATGCTCAAATTTGCGTCTGTATGACATAGATCTACATTGTATGTCTAGTAGTTATGTCCAAATTTGAGTCTGCTTCGCATGGATCTACACTGTATTTTCCATGACTTGTTTCTATCTCACATGGATCTGCGTTGTATTGGTCGGCAACCATGTTGTCAGTCATTTGGGACATGTATCAAAATGTGCTGTAGACAGTTGGTGATGTTTGAGAAGTTCTGACCTTTGGACCTTTGCCTCAGAACTATACCTTGTTCTTTCAAAGTTTATTGCCTATCATTTCCCTCTAGCCATTATACTTTGGAGGGAATATCTATTATACCAAAATCTCGTCACCCTCATGTTATGAGATAGGTATCCCCTTGACTGCTCCAATCCCTCAGAGTTTCCCTAGAGAAATGAAGGAATAAATCAACCCCTTGCAATTTTTCCCTCTTTTGAGTTGGTAATGCTCTTTCCCCATTGATCAAAAGCGTTACCCAAGAAGCAAAGAGCCAGCACCACTCCTGATACATGAGATAATAGAGGTGCCACCGCTCTTTCCCTTACTGACAAAGGCGACGCCCCCTTATCACCGCCTGTTTGCTTCTTTGGAAAAGTGGTGCTAGAGTTTTGAAGGTAAAAAGAGAAGCTTTGAGAGGATTCTTGAAGCTTTCCTATGTGGAGTCTCATCCCTATGGTTTAGGACCAGCTGGAGCTCGAGATCCTCCCTTTTAGGATCTAATCTCCACCTCACCCATGAGATCCTCAACCATATCTATCCTCCCATGCCTTTAAATACTAGCTCATCCCCCATGGGTCAGGGGAGGAAGAATTGTGTTTCATACCCAAACTCTGTCAAAACCATTCTTGAGTCTTTGGAGGAAAGGTGTAGTTGGAGGCAAGGAGCCATTGGAAGGAACTCTCAACACTAAGGCTTAATTGGTTGTAAACTTCTCCATTTTATCTTAATGCAAAGCTGATTTCCGTCCCACATTTTTGTTGTTGTTGATTTCACATGTAAATGCTGTTGGATTCCTTAGTCACTGACATGGATTAATAGATTGTGTTATGGAAGCTTTGATGTGTTTGCGTGTTTAATCTGATTGCAGGTACACAAGTTTACTATCGAAGCAGGAATTCCAGGTATCTATGATATTCAGGGAGGGTCTTCATCCTTTGTCGTTTATTTGTTCTGGATCTAAACCATTCAGACCAGAGGAACAACTTTTGTCTGTAGAAGGTGAAATAATCCTTCTTACACATTCTATTCATGCGCGCTATGCGTTTGTCTTGCTTGCAGAATCGTGTTTTGTTTTGGGTTGTTCACTTGTTGTTACCATCCTTAGTCATGCAAAGGTTTGGGGTCTCCTTTATTTGGTGAATGAATGAGCAGTGGAGATCACTCGATTTATGAGAAAGAGTGGTTATCTGTGGTTTCCTCAGTATTGTTGTGCAATGGTCTCCTCTTTCACAGGGTGAGTGGAAGCCTGTTTTGCTATGTTGACATTGTGGTTTGTTGTGTGTGCATATTTTTCCTTGGTCTAAACTAGTTTGGAGTGGAAATTGGGTCTGGACTAGCTTGATAAACCTAGTGTAGGAAGGAACCTCACAAATAGATCTAGAGGGGCTGGTTTTCTTCTTTGCACACCCTGAAGAGCACTGGAAGGGGAGGAAAAGCCCGAGGGACTGTGTAGCAGAGAAGGGGATGCTTCCTTGTGTTGGATGTGTAGATTTTTTAGAAGCCAACCCAAATCTGGTGTAGGTGTCCATAGCTCTATGGTTGAGCTCACTAGCTTAGTAGTTCAAGCATTCCAACTCCTTTGCATCATGATAAACCCATTTGTTAGTTGGATTGGATGAATATCCTGATAAACCCAACTATTAGCTGGCTTGGCTGATTAACTTGATAAACCCAACAGTATATTGGCTTGTTTGTTTGCATCCTGATAAACCCAACTGTGTTGGATTGGCTGAATTTTGTTGTATCCTTGGCTATGTGTGAGCCTGCTAGTGTTCCTTATTCCTTGAGGGAATCATGCCCAGCTCGGGGGTGGCAGTGCTACTGAGAGATTGATGAACGCACTGGCCTATGGTTGGGTGGAACATTGCAGGGACGCAGTTGGTTGCAGGACAAACTTCTTTTAAGATAAGTATTTTTGTCTATGTTAATCTCTGCAATTGTATTTGCTTAATGAAATATGATGAATGTGCCTAATGTGTTGAATTGATGAATTGCTTCCGCTGTATAATTGCAATTGTATGCATCTGTGTATGTTTTCTTTCAATGCATTCTTAAATTATGTTATGGGGCTTAGATTGTTGGATTGGTGATGGACTGAATGATCAAATATGTCCAAGACTTCTGTTAACATGTTGAATTTCCTTTCTGCAACTTCCTTTCCCCAACTTTTGGGATGCAAGATGCGAGATGCAGATTCACAATCTCGATTTCCGCAAATCTCCTTCCGCAACTCTCCTTTCCGCATGCGGGATGCAGCTTCAAAATATCTATTTGCGAGTTGATTCTCCTCCATTGATCTGTTTCCAGATGCGGAGTAGATTGTGAACGTCAATTTCCATCGCAATCTTTCTCCACCGTTCGATCTCCTTTGAGATATTTCTTCGTGGATTGTCGAATTGATCATTGACAGGATCATTTTCTCTGTTGTTGGGAAGTTGGAGAATTTATCCGCAGACTTGAATAGAGTGAACGAAAGATGAGTTCATGCCTTTATAGATCTCTACAAAAATCAGGAATCCATCAAAATACATACATAATTTAATGAACTTGGAGCTGGACGCTCTGTAACAATCAGAGTGAGTAGTTATGGTCACGTTCTCTCTCTAGTGAACAGGAGGGGACGTGACAGTGTGGTACCTGAGCTACAGGTTGCAGCATTGGGCCTTGATGGGCCAAGTTGAACAGTTAACAGAGCTGTTAGTAAATGGTTTTTACTTCTAATTTTATTATGCAGTTAACAATTTTGTTTATTAACAGATTTTGCAGAATTATAGTCACCTTCAAAGGGAAACATTCCAGATAGTGCAGTTCGGTAAAGTTGGTTTGGCTGATCCATGAGAATTGGCATGTGTGATGATGCACAAAACCCCAATGAATATGAGGTTTTATTATTGTAATACTTTTATTTGTTTAATATGTTTTAATTTTAAGAATAATATTTTCATTCATGATTCTTATGATCACGTAGCCACGTCCGTTGTGTCCTTTGCAATAGAACAAGTGGTTAAAGCATATTGTTACATACCCTTCTTGGAGTCTCGGAGGCGGATCAACATATGCCATCATGTAGAGAAGCCATTGTAAGGTTTTCGTATTTCTTTTGTATTTTCCACAAATGTTTGGGAATTTTTTTATTTTTTTACGTCTACCATCTACCATGTATAGTTTCTTTCGTTAAAATAATTAATATAAATATATATATATATATATAAATTATTATTAAATATATATAAAATAATAATTATTTATTATATAAATATATATAAAATAATAATTATTAATTAATATTTTATCTTTATTTGGTAAGTCTTTTCGACTATTTTAGCAATGCGATGTTCTAGGAAATCTTTATGATTAGAATGATCATTGTATCTTCAATCCTGCTTTAAACTAAGTTTATTGTGATTCTAAAATTGTCGTTATTATTAACAAAAAATTAAATGAATTGAATTTTATAATATTATTTATGTTAAATAATTTAAAACAATTTAAGTGAGTATTTTGTTTAAAATTTGAATTTTATAAAAATATTTAGTATATTAAAAATTCAAGATGGATTGAAATTAATTTTAAAATAAATACGATATCATTCTTAAAATGAAAAATAATTTAAATTAATTTAAAACATAAATAAGATATCCTTTTAAAATAAAATATTTTATTTAAATTTGTTTATTTAAATCATATATATAGTATTATGTTATTTTTAATTTAATTTTTTTTAATAATAATTATCAAAAAGATAAAATCTATTTTTATCATTATTATTATTTAAAAATATTATTTTTTTATAAAAAATAAAAATAAACAATTTACTGACTAGAATAAAATTACCAATATTTTTTTATCTCAATATTTTAACTATAACTAAATATCTATTATCTCAATAGTCTATGAACCAATTTATCCTAATTATTGACATTACAATTTATCATAATTATTAATATTATCATAAATATGAATATTGATTTTTTTTATAAAAAATAAAAATATACTTACGAGAATAAAATTACCAAGATTCTTTAAATGAATATCTATTATCTCAATATTCTATCAGCCAATTTATCATAGATATGAATATTGACAAATGAAGAGATTGTGATACTTTATTTATTTTATAAATTTATGTTGATAATTTGTATCTTTAAATAATAAATTTAATTTAATTTATTTCATTATTTCTATTTCATCTTTATTTATATTAATGTTTAATTAATATTTAATTTATCATTTTTATATTACTACTTAGTTTTAATATATATATATATATTTAAAGATTGTATTTTTTTGGTAAGGTTACATATTAAAATATATTATATCATAGAGTCAAAATACAAAGATAATCTACAAAAACTGTTATGGCGTCCTGAGAAGGTAGAACCATCAACCCAACCAAGCAAAATAATCACACTTCTGTCCACTTCAAGGCAAAAAACTCCCTCCCAACATAGGGAAAACATGCCCAAAAATAATTGAATAACATAGAGTATTGATATAATGCCATACACCATAATATCTATAAAAGAACAACCTATCTAGCACCGAGAGTTAAAAAAACATGAAAACACAGTAATTACCTGGAGAAGAGAGACCTTTTCTAACTAGAGTGTGCACCATGGGAGGAATTAACACATTCTTCAATGATCGGATATGCCTTATATTCAGATCTTGGGGTGTCAGCTGTTGGGAGCTTCACCGACAATTACTCCTTCTTCTTAAGCATGAATAATTCCTCTAACTCTAGGCGACACATCTTCCTAGCATAAATCGCAAGGTCAACCAATATCAAGGAAGCCACGTGTCCTTTAAAATTTTCGATAGGTGGAGAAGCCTCCATGTGTTCCTCCTCAGCTAATCCTGTGGTTTGCTGCATTTCCCAACATGTTCAATCTTCTCCATTGAGACGCTGAGAGAGACACCCTCCATTAATTTTTTCATTGTGGGACTTGACCTCTTGGCTCCAATTGCTTCGAAACATTTGTTGAGCATGGATTTCCCCCAGGAAAAATTGTCCTCCAAGCCATTTAACCCATCAAAAGGTTGCTCCATAGACCCTCTTAGTTCCATAGCTAAGGCCTTGGAATTCCTCCACTGGGCTTAAACATCTTCCATCAACAATCCCAACATGTTCTTGACAACCTAGTAATGGTTAGTTTTTCCTGCAGAATGCACGGAAGCAAGCTGATGAGTCATAATTCCTGCTTCCCAGTTATCAATCAGGACATGGACAATAGACGAGACTAATTTTATGTATCCACCACCTCCAAAATCCCTGGACCCCTTCCGGCTTGAAGCCCCACGACCACTACCACCTCTTCTTGGATTTCGTCTCTAATGAATATCTATTATTTGCAGAGAAAAACACACAGAACACTTGCAAAACAACGAAACCTAAAAATGCAGGAAGAAAATAAAAAACCTCAATTCAGAACCCATGGTCGACTCACCCTGCGTATAAAAACTCCACACCAAACGCGGTAGCAAACCATCCAAACATGAATGTGCTTTGTACTGCGAGCCATTCTTCTCTTTGTGCGAGGGGCCATCACCTTAATGCACAATGAAAACCCAATTACCATCAAACCTCCTTTGATAATCGTTTGTCTTGTTCGTGTCCATGTGTAGGTGCATGGGATTTCTTCCATCACAATCATTGATATGAAAATGACAGGATATTTATAACCATTAATTTTCAAGTGGAAATTTGAATGATTAAACTCATTATATGGTTTTAAATGGAAAAATTAAAGAGCATAATTGAAGCACATAAAACACATAAAATAGATGCAAACCATGAAATTTGTAGACAATAAATGATAACGAAGTTCACCCCTCCCATATCATTTGTCTATCCTTCTTGGAACCTGCACATTCGACTCATCATAATAACAATCAACACTACACTGGCATTGTTAAGTACATTAATCCCTTTTTCAACCAAATCTGCATTCAATATTTTCGAAACCAACCATATATTGCTGAACAGTAGAAAGATGAATATTAAACTTGAACATATGAAAGAGATTGTACCCATATCATGAACACTATCAACCATAATAGGTGCATTGTAGTGAAATGATTCTTCCTTTTCATGGTTAGGATTCTTTTCTTCCTTACATTGCATAGACATAAGTGCCAGATTTCGAATTGAATTAACAACCCTCTTTAGTTGTTGTGTAGTTCCCAATGATCTATCATTTTTAAATGAATGCGAATGTACTATATACTCAATTCCTTCTTAAACAAACGATACTGATTATGTTCTTTGTATAATATTTCCTTTTGATCATATAAATACAGGATACCCTACACACTTCCACATATATCTACTAGAACCACATCAAATTCAACTTCATCTACAAACTTGGATGTTATTACAAACTTTAGATCACATTGTTTTGTTATTTGTAATCTTTTATCCTTGCATACCCATCCTAATGGATAAGGTTTCCTGTGTGGTTTTTTTGTTAATACCTACTTAACTACTTCTTTGGAAATGAGATTAGCTTGGGATCCACTATCTATGAGTGTGTCGATCTTAGTTTGTTTTGTAATTACCCATATATGAAACAATGCATTCATTTTTCGATCCTTAGAATTGACATGATCTTTATAAGTACAAGCACATGAAGAACCAATGTTAGAATCATTACTAACAATAGCTTTACCTTTCACACCTACAATTGTTATCTTTGTTTTGTCCTTAGAATATAATCCAAGATCCTCAACGATAACCGTGGCCTTTTGCTCCTCTTTTCGATCCTTAAACCTCTTCGGTTTCAATTTTGGATGTAGTGCCCAACACTTTTCCTCTTCGTGCCCTTGCTTTTGACAATGTGAGCAGGTAGGCCTCTCATCATCTTTCCTCATTATATTTGTATGCTTACCTTTCCATTTTGCCTTGCCTTCTTTTGACTAGATGGATTCAGCTGAAGAAAAATCATGAACACTCTTCCTTTTGGATTTAATGTGCATATCTTGTACACATATCTCATCTAGGTTAGTAGGATTAAACATAAGTATTGTATGACACAAGTAACAATGTAATCCTCCAATAAAATTTAGAAGAGTTTCTTGAGTGTAAAGAGGTTTACCCAAAATCAAATCTCTCTTTCTGAATTCCTGAGTGTACTCTTGTACATTCTAACCTTTACCTTGCCTTAATTTTTTCCAATCCATCATGGCATGCTGTATATATCGTAATGGGTAGAATTTTTTTTTTAAAGCAACAATAAATTCATACCAGGAAGAAATATTTTAAATTTTTTAAGGAGATCTTCTTGTGTCTTACTCTCCCACTAGATGAGTGCGGTGCCTCCAAGATGGAAAGTATCCAACTGGGTCTTCACACTATCATCTGCAAGCTTCTGGATCTTGTAATACATCTGAATCTATCTGATCCAATCATCTATCTTTTTTGTGTTAATTTCATCATTATATGTAGGAAAATCAAACTTAATATCAAGTTTCAATTAATAAGGTAAATCATACTTATCGTTCTAAAGTTGTTTCTTTGGATTTGAAGAAGCAGTAATGGAGCTTTCAGAAGAGGAAGAAGAATACGGAGAAGAAGGATAAGAAGGGTCTCCTCCTTTTCCGAAAGCATTATCCTCTTCTTTCTCCTTATTCATTTTCTTCTTTGACAATCTCTCTTGATAACATGCAAACAATGTTTCTACTACGTATGCCATCTGATAGAAAGCCTTGCGTAAGGCCTTCTTATCTTCTTTTCAGTATTCTTCATCTACCATTTTATTTCTTCGATGTGAACGTCTAATATATGTATTAAATTCCTCAAGCACACCTTCACCATGCTTTAGCCTAGATCTTGTTAACATTCGCAAACTCACAATGCAATGGTTAAGCTACTCTGATACCAAAATTGATTTGAAAATGACAGGATCTTTATAACCATTAATTTGCATGTGGAAATTTGAATGATTAAACTCATTAAAAGGCTTTAAATGGAAAAATTAAAGAGAATAATTGAAGAACATAAACACATAACAGATATGGAAACCATGAAATTTGTATATAGCACATGATAACGGATTTCACCCCTCCTGGGATACTCCTTCGGGTCCAGCTCCAATGAGGACCGATCTTATTAGTCTTTAAAAAATATATTTCAACAGGTACAAATGCCTTCTTCACAACTTCTACAAAGAGACTTAGGCTTCAACAATGAAGTCCTCTCACTCTCCACAATCTCCCAAGAGTGTCTAAAAAGCCTCTTACAAGATGATAAAAACTTACAAAACCTTCAAAGGCACTTTGACATCATATCACCAAAACTTCAATGCATCTTCCAATAATCCTCCCATGCCTTTTCATGGAAAATTACATTGTTTATATAGCCGAAAAATCCATAATCCACCTTCGAATACATAGGGATTTACAAATATTTGATCCCAAAGTTAATGGGATAAAGATCCATTTAAAAATGGAGGAAATATGGAAAATATCCATAAAATAATATAATTTTGTTTAAAATTAATAAACAAATCCGAAATTGTAATATATATATATAGTTTAAAAACCATATAAAAGTTGAACTTGTTTTAACAATAAGCCAAAAGTGGAGCACACCCATTTTGGTAGTTAAAATCCACCCAATATCTAATTTAAAAGTATTAAATTGCATATCCCATAATATGTGGCGCTAGTGGTGCATTGGTTAATGGTGTTGGCAATGGGGGAGGAGGTCATGAGTTCAAACCCGACATAATGTGATTTTTTTGTGGCATATAATTTGTGGTTTGTTGGCATGTTGTGCATTGGAATATGGATTGGAATATGGTATATATTGGCTATAATATTTCAAAGATATGGGGTTTGAGGGATAAGCCCTTGACTTGACCATTTTTCAAACTGAAACACATTTCAAACTTAAATACATGTGCCAAGCCATATGGTTAAGTGTTGGTTATGGAGCCTGATATATAGAGATATTATTGAGTAGTCATGTTGGTACCCCAGGTTTACTGTACACTCGTCCTAGCCGGGGGGGTGCAGGAGGACTTAATTCCCCTGCGGGGGTCCGGGGGGGCCCATCCCTCCTGGCCGGGGGGTCCAGGGGGCCAGCGGGCCCCCGAGATTTTTTTTTTGGGATATGTGTTGGCCAAATGTATTACGGACCCATGGTATTGGGTTAAACGCATTATTTTACCATTGTATTTCCCCTATAAAAGAAAACATTGTAACACGGCTGTGCATTGCATTGGAAGAGAGACTATGAGAGCATGAAGAAGAAGTGCACCAATTTTGCTGCAGTTTGTATCCCTTCATCTTTCTGGACTGTATTAAAAGGAATGGCAATTTATTTGTGGATGTAGCCCATCGTTTGGGTGAACCCCGTTATATCTGTGTCTCTCTGTAATGTGTTTAATGTGTTTTGCATCTTGTTTAATGATTTAACTGTATAATTGTTATTGCTCTGCGGTCCTGTTTTCTAACATTAAGACCCAACAAAAAGGGGAGATAGTTAGGAAGACTTGGTGGACATGTAGGAAGAGTGGAGGTCGTAGGTTCAATACTCCTCAACTCCACAATTTTGGTAAACAGTGCAACCACTTTCCAACACAGTTTCCACGTTTCAATGAGCTACTGGTTCACCTCATTTGCCAGCTCAACCTATCACGTCAGCTTTCAACTGGACTGCCACCTCATTTGCCACTGGACCCAACCTTCCATGTGGCACTTTGTAGTGGTTCCATGTTAGTTCCATACATTCCATGTGTCACACTTGCATTGGTTCCACGTGGCACAATTTTTTTTGCCAAATTTACTTGTTTTTCCGAAAGTTCAGAACTAAATAACTTTCACATCCAGAGTCTGTTTTACACGAAATGAACATTTCCGGAAATCTCTCGCCGAGCTCTACGCAGCTGCAAGATTTTATTCGCAATTTGAAGACTTTATTTTTTTATCGATCCTAGAGATCCTATTGGATTAGTCTCCATGTGCCAACACGTGGATACCCCCCTACATCCGAAAAAATATTGTAATTTTTAACTTATATTAATAAAGTTAATTTTTTTATTAAAATTAAAAATTTAAATTACTATGGATTTAATTAACTAAGGATAAAATGATAGTTAATCAATTAATATTAATTGGTTAATATTAATAGTAATTGATTAATTTTAATTAATATTAATAATAGTTATAGAGAATCTAAAATCCTCCATGTGCAACAAGGGTTTATGTGTAGGCATGGCATGTGCACTTGAAAAACATTAGACTCAATTGTTTATAGCTACCACTCAGTTCATGTTGACACAAATGCATGTTAAGCAACATTATTGATAGGTATTTTCCGCCAATCTAGCATGTGAAGGCAAATAACTATCAAATAACAATATTCACCGTACTCTGTAGTTACTAAACCACAATAATATTAATACTAATTATAATTGAAGTCAGTGATCAACAACCATACTTGAATGGAGTCAATGTGACATAACCATGCAACAATGTGACATAATTACTATTAAAATTAATCGATTACTATTATTATTAATTTTAATTAACAATAATTTATTTAAGGGTTATGTTAATTGTGACATTCTTGCATGATTATGTCACATTATGACGTTAAATAAGGGTTATGTTGGACCCAAGGATGATTTTAGGGGAGAAATTTATCCCATTGGCTATTTTTCCATGTTTTTCTCCAAAGAAAGATTCGCCATTTTGCATTTTTTGAAGCCCTGTTTTGCCCAATTTTGATGGGGTAAAAAATTTTCACCCTAAAAATCGCCAAATTATTGTATAAATGATATACAATCCTTCAAAATTGAAATATTCTTTGAAAAGTATCGCCAAACATTGTATAGTTGGCATTTTAAGAATTGGTAAGATTCGCCAACATTTATACACATTTAAATAAGTATGGTTCCTTAAAATTATCCCTGGAACTTGGACCATGATATTGTGATGTTCATCTTGGTTGACATATATTGACTTGGTACATTTGTCAATGGTCATGTTGCATTGTGGTTGTATTCCTCGATGGATTTGTTGCATTACAACATTTAGCAAAGGTTATGTCACATTGTGATACTTTTCAAGGGTTTTATGTTTCATTGGTGTTCATCATAATCACATTTCAGTTATGTCATCTTGGTACATTAGTCAATAGTTGTGTTGCTTTGTGGATAAGTTACTTAATTGAATTGCAATTTTTTGAAAGGGATTTTGTCATAGTGTGATGTTCATAAAGGGTTATGTTGGATTATGACATTTCTACATGGTTATGTCACATTGACACTATTAGATTTTTATCATTCGGGCTAGCATTATATTAGGATCTTCAACTGAGAGAATAACAAGCACAACAATCAAACACAAGAGACAATAGACACAAATATTTCCCTCTGGGAAACCATAAAGGAGAAAACCCCACAACTTCCTCAGTGATAGAATCAGCACCAAAAGTAAAACTTGAAAACATAAAGATGATCTCCCAACGACAGTAGTCTCTCTCTCTCTCTTGTCCCAGAAACTTATTATGTCACTCATGCACCCCAATGAGTGAGTGTGTGTGTGATAAATAGAGAGGCTCACTCTCTATTTATATTCTTTCATTCACTTAATGTCCACTCCAATATGTCGGCCTCATTTAACAATTACTTACTAGAGCCGACATCTCTAGGAGAGTCTAATAACCCTAGTGCCCCACAACTATGGGGACTTTTCCCCTCCAACCAACAATGAGGGTTATCCTTAACACAATGGTGGGGACTATTGCCCCAACTTACAATAACTCACCGAGGGCCGACTTCTCTATGATAGTCTAATAACCCCAGGGCCCCACAACTGCGGGGTATTTAACCCTTGATCAATAGGAGGGTTACCCACAATGAATTGACATGACTTGTTTACATTATAGAAACTCCCGATCGAAACATCGGGGAATGACATGACTCAATTACATTACAAACACTTACCAAAATAAACATCGGGGTACAATACATAAGATATACAAGTGAATACATTCCAAAGTTACAATTACATCAACACTCCCTCTTAACTAGAAAGGTATTCTCTCGACACAATTTATCAGCACAAGTCTTCTTCTCTGTATCATCTGAATCATCGTCAAGTTCTCGTCATCTTCATATTCAAGTCATCTTCTTCTTGAAGTCATCTTCATCACTAGATCTAGATCATCACTCAATCTGGATCATCTCTAGTTCTAGAACATCTCTGCTGGATCATCATCATAGGTGCTATCTCTTGATTCTTCTCGTCACAGGAAGTTCTACAGAGCCAACCATTTTTCATGCTGGTTGTAGGCCTAGCCTCCATGTAGGTCTTCTTCAACACTTATATCTGACCCTAAGTCAGAATGGCCTACCCAGCACTTACATCTGACCATGAGAGGAACACATCCAACACCATGTCAGAAAGGCATGCCCAACACTCACATCTGACCATGAGAGGAACCAATCTAGTCATCTCTGTCAGAAAGGCCCAGCACTCACATCTGACCATGAGAGGAACCAATCTAGTCATTTATGTCAAAAAGGCCCAGCACTTACATTCGACCATGCAAGGAACCAATCCAACCCACATGTCGAAAGGGATCTGCACTCACATTTGATCATGTAGGAACCAATCCCACAGTCACATCAGAATGGATCTGTACTTATATTTGATAATGTAAGAAGCAATTCCACAGTCACATCAGAATGGATCTACAATTATATCTGATCATGTAGGAACCCATCCCACAATCACATCATAATGGCCCTCAGTCCCAGACTGAGTATTCCTGGTAACTGACCAGGTGCCTCCATTCTCTCTGAGAATGGCATCTCAGCACCAAGCTGAGTATTCCTGGTAACTGACTAGGTACCTCCATTCCAAGAATGGAATTCAACACTTATATATGATCATGTAGGAACCAATCCTACAGTCACATCAGAATGTATCAGCACTCATATCTGACATGGAAGGAACCAATCCTTTCACCATGACAGAATGGCTCAACACTCATATCTGACATGGAAGGAACCAATCCTTTCACCATGACAGAATGGCTCAGCCCTTACATCTGACCATGGAAGGAACCAATCCTCTCACCATGTCAGAATGGGTCACGGACTCATCACTTCCCCTTGGAGGGAACCTCGATCTGGAGAGCACTAGGCTTCTCCCTTAAGTACTCAAACTTTACTCTAGCCAATGGATTCGTCAACATATCACCTATCTGTTCGTCCATCGCAACATACTGGAGCTTCACTGCTCCTCTCTGCACCATATCCCTGATATAGTGATACTTAAGCTCGATATGCTTCGAGTTGTCATGGAACACCGGGTTCTCCGACAACTTCACATAACTCTGGTTGTTGTAATATATACAAGTATCATCTAACTGGAGATCAAATAAATCAGATAGTAGCTTCCTCAGCCACACTGCCTCACAACTAACTGAACAAGTTGTGACATACTCTGCTTCAGCTATACCCAGTGCCACCTAGGATTGATTCCTACTAAACCAAGAGATCACACCTGATCCCATACTGAAGCAACAACCTGAAGTGCTCTTCCTATCGATGGCACTGCCTCCCAAATTTGAATCAACATAACCCTCTAGGTTAATCTTCTGATTCACCTCATACTTGAGCCCATAATCAATTGTACCCCTCAGGTACCTCAAAATATGCTTTGCAGCAATCAATTGAACATGTCTCAGATCTGTTAGGAATTGGCACAAGGTGTTCACAACAAAGCAAATATCTGGTCTCATGTTTGTCAGGTACATCAAGGACCCAATCATCTGACGATACATCATAGCATCAATAGCTTCTGATGAAACATCACTCAATAGCTTCAGGTTTGATGCCATAGATGTGGTCATGTCCTTCCAATCCATCATCTCGAACCTCTTCAAGATATCTACTGCATACTTCCCTTGTCTGAGGAAGATTCCATCTACATTCTGCCACACCTCCATGCCTAGAAAATAGTGCATCATACCCAAGTCCTTCATTTCGAACTCGGCAGCAAGTCTCCTTCTTATAACTTTACTGAGTTCTTATTTTCTATCAGGAACAAGTCATCGACATATAACAGGAGCATCACTGGTCTTCCATCTTCAACCTTGAAGCAAAGGTTGGAATCTGCTTTACTCTTATTAAAGCCTAGAGTCATCAGTAATTTGTCCATCCTATCATACCATGTCGAACCTCAAGATCTTCTGCAGTCACTCCCTCTGAAGCGAAGCATCATTCTCCCTTTGTCTCTCGTACTCTATGCACTGAAACATTCTATACCAGAGTGACAAGTAGCTTCCTCTGCTACTAATATTCTATGTATCCATCTAGGATCACTAGATAACAAGATCCTTTATCTTTAATTTTTTCAAAATTTCTTCTCGCACCCATCTATGAGCTTGTCATCCTCTATAGGCTTTCATCTTCAACCTTGTAGCAAAGGTTAAGATCTTCATCAAGCTCATCATGTATGTGTTATCCCATGGGTGTCTTCTGAACTCGTACAAGGCCTTCTTTCATTTGCACACATGATTCTTCCTGTCATGTGTCTCAACTCCCACTGGCTGCAAATGTCTCATTGTAGTCTATGCCTTCTTTTCATGAGAAGCCTCGTGCTACGAATCTTTCCTTGTATCCCACGATGTTTCCATCTACTGCATGATGAAACTACGAACTTCCCTTCATGTATCGATACTGCATCCTAGACATCATTCTTCTTGAACTGGTCTTCCCTTTCTTCTTGGTTACTTCTTCATAGCTGGAAGGTTTTGCATCAATGATGCCAACTGCATTCATCATATTATTGTTTATTTGTCGTCACTTGTTCTTTGGAACAAGTCTCATCCTTCTTTGCTTGTAGGCGATTTTACGCGATCTTTCCTACAAGTCAAATGCATTATGTTAGGATATTAGACACTTAGGAGTTAGTTAAGATCAACTTGTGTAATATATCCGTTAGGTAAAAGTGTGTTTCTTTAGTATGCATTAGTATGCATTTGTAAATATTCTAATCCGACGGTCACGATATGTTCTAGACATAGAGTGGTCCGACGGTTCAACTTCTCTTAGATCATACCTACCATTGATCCGTGGCTTAACACCCGATTGGTCTATGATCTCTATTTAAAGAGCATAGAGGGTCCTTGGCTAGTTGATCGATTATGAGAAGCTCATGTAACTTTCTTTCTTTTGCATAATAAATTGCTTCGAAGTAGCTATTCGGCCGGGGCCGTGGACTGTTTCCCTCTCGAGGGTTTTAACCACGTGACAAACATTGGTGTATTGATCTGTGATATGTTTGTGTGAAGTGGCTATTCTTGGTGTTCGGTCCTTTGGGAGTACCCTGTGTACCCTAACATGGTATCAGAGCTTTTATGAAGAGTCGCTTTCGGTTTTGATCAAGATCTGGAACCGGTGTTGCCGAAACTTTAAAAGGGTTTCTGGTTCTGGTTTTTATATACATTTGTGGCCTATGGGAGCTGTTCCATTGCGTCCGGAGCGCCGTTTCCATTGGGAAATAGTTTTCGTTTCACCGAAAACTGTTTCCGTTTGTTCCAGAAACACCCATTTCGGCAAATCTGAAGGTATAATGTTACAGTGACGGTTTTGTTTTTTTTAAATCTCTCATATTTTATCAGTTTATTATTAGATCTTTTTTTTGTTTTAGTCTCGGACTGTTGTTTTCCCTGGCTGCGTATGCTCTTTGCCGTGCACCTTGCGCGATCGCGGTGAATCAGAAACAGTGAGGGAAAGTTTTTTTTTCTTGTCTTCTCGGCTACGTAT
>LPNX010442283.1:357979-401011 GCA_001517045.1 Pseudotsuga menziesii
CACATTAGTTGTATGGTTAGAAACATTTCATAGGGTATATTCATAATGAAAAATTCTTTTGCATCAAGATATATGATTATGCAACTATTTTAGCCAGTACAACATTCATCCATATCTCACGAAAACTTTCTAGATTCCTTCCATCTCTACCAGGACAACATTGATATTGTGCACTAATCCAATATGTCAGCAAAGAGGTTTCATTCTAGATAAGTAGCAATGGAGAGTTGTATAGCACCATGAGCTACTTACCCATCACATGCATATTAGTAGTATACTGTCATTAATGCAAACATTCTATCATGCATAATACATCAACTGAATATAAACAAATACATAACAAAAACAATATCATAAAATGACAATTGAATACTTATCTTTATTTGTTTCGTGGGTAGACTCCTTCTTGAGCCTTCAACTTCATCATCTTCTTAATTCATCATTTCTTATCCAAATGCTAAGATGGATAAGATTTTCTTCAAGAGTTGATTCCTTCGTATTCCTCATCGCTTGAGGGGTCTTCTTTGGATGGTGAGAGCTTGATCTTTAGTTGCTCCCATCTTCTCTTCTCTTATTATGAGTCAAGCTTCTTCTTCTTCCCAGATTCTGTTGAAAGTAATCACTTCCTTTTGGAACACATTCTCGCATGAATGAATCCCATGATCCTGGGAGGCCATTCAAGGTGGCTATCACCACTTCTTCTTCTACTACTACAAGTTGTTCTTTGATTTGAGAGACCCTTGTAAAGTATGACTGTATGGTCTCTGCATTTTGGATCTTTACATTCTTCAACTATTTTCTCAAAGTCATATTTTGATTTATGTTCTTCCCTTCATATAGCTTGGTCAAGGAATAAAACATATCTTTCGATGTATTTAGGGAAGACACTTGTGGTATAAGGTTATCCATTATTGAATTAACAATGATCTTTTGGGCCTTGACCAAGTTCTTCTGGTGTAAGGCTTTTAGCCTCATCTCCCTTTGGAACTGGAACCTTTCTTCTTATGTATGTGTCCAATTCATTTTCTTCAGAGAGATCATATACTTCCATGCTTGGAAGTTGTCAACTTCAACAAGCTTATAATTAAGCTGATGTGATAGATCACTTTGAAATGATAACCTCAAATGAAAATAGCAAAAGATTAGATCTTACCAATTCGAGGTGTCCATCCTAGTTCCGGAGTTGGCTGATCTAGGGTTTGTCAGAGAAACCTTAATTTTAAAAAAATGGAATATTTCAGATATTATTGGATAGAAAGATATACCTCTTCAAGGTGAGCTGTCCAATGTACTCCTTTTCTGAAAACAATGGAGGGAAGCTCCCGGAACAGGAAGCCCTAGTTTTCCAATTTCTTCTGCAGAAATTCCTGATACTATTTCTGTAGTATATCCACCATTACTACTCCTCTAGGTCTGAAAATTCTTAATAAGGTGTCCTTTCCTGTCCCTATTCCAACACCATAGGTTTCATCAGAATTGGTTTCACCAATTGGGACTTATGATTGTTTTCCCAAGGTGACCTGTTTCAGGACTGTTCAGAATAGCGAAGTTGTATGGACTACCACATGTCATTGTTTCATATTCGGGGTCTAAAAATTCTACCACTATAAGTAAAGTCTGTGCGCTTTTTGGAACATCTTCAGAAATTGTATTTGTACGTTTGTAGCCCTAGATATATAAATTATCCCGAGGTGTCCTATTTAGGGATGAATCCTGGAAGAGTCTGGAACCCTAACTTGGAGGGATCATATATCCTAGAATATAGCGAATATGAGGCTGAAATTTGGAAACAGTGTAAATAAGGATTATATATTCGTCTTGTGAAGGTTTCAGCTCTTGGGAATTCTCAAATACCGAGATATAGCGAATGTACCAAAACTTATCAGTTTTTGTATTTTAGGGTTTTTTCGGCCCGGGGTCAAACTAGGGTTTGACTTTCCTGGAGTTGTACCCAACCAAAAATATCGACCCAGGTCTCTAAAATTATCTTTGGATGAGGAGAGAAATCCTATTCCAGGCTTACTAAAAAATTCTTATTCTGTAAGAGGCCCTAATTTCCCGCACCAAAAACTGAAAATGTCCGGAATCGAATTCTGCTTCAACAGAAAGATGCGCCCTTCAATGGAGAGTCAACCTAGAATACTTTTGCTGATGGATTGTGGAGAGAGACCCAAAAATTAAGAATCCCTAGCTTCTACAGCTGCACAATGTCTTCTTCTCAGGTTAGCTCTGATACCATGTTAGATTTTTATCATTCAAGCTAGCATTATATTAGGATCTTCAACTGAGAGAATAACAAGCACATCAATCAAACACAAGAGACAATAGACACAAAGATTTTCCTCAAGAAACCATAAAGGAGAAAACCCCACAACTTCCTCAGAGATATAATCAACACTAAAAGTAAAACCTGAAAACATAAAGATGATCTTCTGACAACAGTAGTCTCTCTCTCTCTTGTCCCAGCAACTTCTTCTCTGACTCATGCGCCCCAATGAGTGTGTGTGTGTGTGATAAATAGAGAGACTCACTCTCTATTTATATTATTTCATTCACTTAATGTCCACTCCAACATGTCAGCCTCACTTAACAATTACTTACTAGAGCCGACATCTCTAGGAGAGTCTAATAACCCTATTGCCCCACAACTGTGGGGACTTTGCCCCTCCGACCAACAAGGAGGGTTATCCTTAACACAAAGGTGGGGACTATTTCCCAGACTTATAATAACTCACCTAGGGCCAACTTCTCTAGGATAGTCTAATAACCCCAGGGCCCTACAACTGCGGGGACTTTAACCCTTGATCAATAGGAGGGTTACCCACAATGACTTGACATGACTTGTTTACGTTATAGAAACTCTCGATTGGAACATAGGGGCATGACATGACTCAATTACATTACAAACACTTCCTGGAATAAACATCGAGGTACAATACATAAGATATACAAGTGAATAGATTCTGAAGTTACAATTACATCAACATATACATTAATATTTGGAATGTTTCTCAAGGGTTTAGTTACGTTCACTTGGTAAATTCCTCAATGGTTTTATTGCATTGCGAAATTCATCAAGGTTTATGTTGGATTTTGATGTTTATCAAGGCTCATGTTGGATTGAGACATTCCTCCAATGTGGTTATGATTCATTATGGTTATGCTCCTTAAAGGATTTTGTTGCATTATGAGATTCATTATATAATTATTCATCTTTACGGAATTCAACTTTGCAATGTTACTTAAGAGTTTACTTATGTTGACTTGGTACATCGCTCAATATTTTTGTCGCATTTCAATGTTCATCAAGGATTATGTTGGATTGCGACATTATTCTATGGTTGTGTTCCTTATATTTAATCAAATTTTTCTTGACCCTTGATGAATGTTGCAATGTGACCAAAACCTTGATAAATGTCACAATTTTGACATAAACCTTTCTAGACATTATAATGCAAATAAAATGGCCATTAATGGTTATGTCTAATTTGTTATGTCACATTATGACATTCAACATGGTGGACTTTGTAGCAATGGTTGGCCATGTGACAGCCATCATAACCATTAAGGAACATAATTATTTAACATAAGTCAACCAAGATGAGCATCATAATGCAATTTTTTTTTAAGAAATGTAGAAATTAACATTAGTCAACAAAGTTTAACATAGAAATGCACCATAGTCAACCATTGTAAATCATAGTAAACATGGGAAACCATTTTAACCAAGTTCACCACAACCATTTTTTAATTCTTGATGATTGTCATAATGGGACATAACCCTTATTTCAAATTATACATTACCCTTTATCAATGTCATTAGGCGACATAACTATGGATGAATGTCACAATGGGACACAACCCCCTTAGGATGGACATTAATACAACATAAAAACCTTTCAAATGTCGCAATGCAACATGACCTTTGTTAAATGTAGTAATGTTATTAATCCATTAAGTAATGTAACCATTAAGCTGATATAAGTCAAATGATTGTCACAATGCAACATAATAATTGTGGAACACAAAAAAATACAAGTCAACCGAGATGAATGCATAATGTGATATAATGATTATGCCATATTACAATTTAATAAAACCATTGAGTAACATTGTAATGCACCAAAACACTTGATTAATGTCACGGTGTAACATCAACTTTCTAGACATCATAATGCAAATAAACTGTTCATTAAAAGAAAATTAGAAATTTAACATAAAGTTACCCAATACGTATGTCACATCATGACATAGTCAATATGGTCAAATCATGTATACATAGACTACTAACATCTACAATAGATATAACCATATTATATCTCAATGCAACACAACCCTTGATGAATGTTGTAATGCAACCTAACCATTGAGTAAGGTAGAAACACCACATAACTAAACCAACATGAATGTCACAATGTGACATAACCATGGTAGAATGTTGCACACAACAAAACCCTTACAAAATGTTGCATTAATACAAAACTATGAATGTCACAATGTGACATAACTATGAAAGATTGCCAAAATCAAACACAACCATTAATAAACAATGGAAAACAAAAATTTAACATAAAATTACCCAATATGTATGTCATATCATGACATATTCTACTATGGTCAAATATTTGTTTCCAACATGGACTACTAACATCTACATTAGTCAACAAAGATGAGCATAACAATATATATAACCATATTTGATCTCAATGCAATACAACCCTTGATGAATGTTGTAATATTATGAAATGTTGCAATGTGAATATCATATTGCCACCAAAAATTGAGGAATGTTGGAATCCAACAAAATCCTTGGAGAATTTCAAATGTGAGATAACCCTTTTTGGATGTCACAATGCAACAAAACCATTGAGGAACATAAGAATTAACATTAGCCAACAAAGATGAACCATAACAATGCACCATAACCATAGTCAACCATTCTAAATCATTATAAACATGGACAACCATTTAAACCAAGTCCACCACATAACCATTGTTTAATGCTTAATGAATACCACAATGGATCGTAACCCTTTATAAATGTCATATTGTCATAATAGTAGGGGTGGGTCTAAGTTGTTTATATGATTTATTTCAGTGGGAGAAATTCATAACCTATTGGTCAATATCTTAGGAATATAGGTACTATTCCTTGTAGCTTATTATTCTTGTCCACATGGGTTTATGAATATAGGTACCAGTCCTTGAGTGGGAAACTAATTGTATATGCCAAATATGGATCTTGCTATCCTTGTGGAGTTATTGGTTGTTGTTGTAATATCGTGGATCACATAAGGTTACCAATAATACACATAAATAATCATATACACATATATAAACAAGAGTCACGAACGAGTAAAGGAATAACATATTATATTATCACATGAGGGTCCACACATATATCAAAACTGAACCAAGTTCTCAACTAGCTCAAGAACCTATTATATATGATTTACAAAACAGTTATGAGTAACTACTTGTCGGTCCGGTCAATCGACACGACCTTTGGAGGATGACCTAATCTTCGATTAGTCGGTTAACTTGACTAGTCGGCTCGCCCACTAGCTCCTCCAACATCTCCCCTAGGATCAAAATATTTCTTCGTCCCGAAGAAACAGGGGGGGTATTTCAAAAATTCTTCTGTCCAGTTAAACTCTTGGTCTTCCATTAATAGTTCTTCTAGAGGGTATGTCATATCAGAGTAGTGTCGAATGAATTTTCTATAGTACCCTGTATATCCTAATAGTACTCTGACCTATTTTGGGTTCACTGGTGGTTTTAAGTCGATGATAAGTTTTATTTTTGCAAAGTCGAATTTGATACCTTCTTTACATATGATATGTCCTAGCAGAATACCTATAGGGGTTAAGAAGATACATTTCTTTATATTGAGAGTTAACTAGATCTGTCGGCAATGTTCCAGCATAAGCCTTAGCCATTTACAATGATCTTTAACATAAAATATATCGTCCAGTCATCGAAGTATACTTCCATTGTTTTGTAGATGTATTCTTGAAATGTTTTTACAACTATTCTTGATAATACTAAGGTGCATTTTTAAGACCAAATGGGATGACTTTGTAGGTAAATGAACCAAATTCACATACGAAGGTTGTCTTTTTATGATCTTCTTTGGCTATTGGCACCTGATTATATCCTGAAAATCCATCCATAAATGAGTAGCATTCATGTCCTGCGACTTTGTTTAGGATTTCGTCAGCGTATGGAGTCGGGAATGGATCTGTTAAGCTAACCTTGTTTAATTCATGAAAATCAACACAGATTCGTAGTTTTGTCAGATCGTGTTTTTTCGGTTGGACGACCATCGGGCTTGCCCATTCTGACTGGTCAATGGGGTAAATTATTTCAGCTATTAGCACATTGTCGATCTCCTTTTTGACTATTTATTTATATTTATGAGCTAACTTATAAGGTCTTTTCTTGACAGGTTGGGCATCAGGTTTGATGTCTATCTTCATCTTGCCCATTTCTGCTACTAATGATGTTAAGTCTTTGTAGTCATGTGCAAATAAATCTTGAAATTATTTTAATAAGTTGACGATCTCTGTGGTTTGTTCTTCACTCCAATAATCGCCAATTTTTTCCATTTTCAGTCTATTATCGTTAGAAATATCAATTTCTTTAGTTTTTACTTTTGCATCCATCCAATCTGGTGCTTTACTCTCATTAATCTGTCGATTTCCTTCTTTGAATTGTGAAAATGTTGCTGGAAAGTCTGTTGCCGTCATTCGGTCGGTGTCGATTTTGTCGGTCGAGTGAATTTTTAATAATGTTTTAAATGGTCTGATTGTTTCTGGGTGATCGATCTTCCATTGAAAACTCCTTCCATATGTGCATTCATTTTCTAATTGGAGTCTTGTTGACTGTGGTATTTTGTTAGACCGAATGTTATAGCATACTGTATTTAATTGGCTTTTATTTGTGTCGATTCGTTACTAATTGGTTGTATAAATTCTCTTATTTGCTCTGTAGCTTCAACTAGATTTGTGTCTTCCAGTATAAAGCTAAAGTCCTGAATGAAATTCTCTCTAAGTTCATTCCATAAGAATGTTTCGCCTCGTGCTTCTTCCATTTTGTACCACTTGTTAGGTATGTCATCTAATGTCGAGGGAAATAGGTGTGGCCATATACATTCGTCTTTGTAACCAAGTCTTCTCCACTCTATTTCAAATATTCGTATATGTTTTTCTGGATCTTTCCTTTGGATGAAGACAGGTATTTGTGCCTGTTTTGTTAGTTTCCTTCCTCTGAATATTTCTATGAAGAAATTCGAAGCTGTTGTCCATGTTTGTAGTCTCGATTGGTGGGTGTCCCACCATCGAGTATCTTGTCCTGTAAACATTTCAACCAGGATTTGGAGTTGGCCATGTCCAGCTAGGTTTTTGAAAACCTATTCTACATGGAGAATTGGTGATTCTCTCTCCTTATATTGAAGACTCTGTTTATTATATGTTTTTATTGGTGCTAATGAGGGGTATTCCTTGATTCTTTTC
Organism: Pseudotsuga menziesii; assembly: GCA_001517045.1. NCBI lineage: Eukaryota > Viridiplantae > Streptophyta > Pinopsida > Pinales > Pinaceae > Pseudotsuga > Pseudotsuga menziesii. The sequence goes on from LPNX010442283.1 coordinate 365,494, forward strand.
TCATATATTTTTGGTAAGGTTGATATAGAGAAGAATTCTCGGGTTGGTTTCTTATGAATAGCTTGAATCGTTCAGCAACCTCGTGCTTGTGTTTCATAATTTTCAATCTCCCAAACATATAATTCTGCATTTGAGTTATATCCAATTGAATCCTGGTTCCCTAGATGAAGTTCAACATAATGATTGGGTTCAGTATAGTATTCATTATTGTTTATTTGGCATAGTTGTTGAATGTTGACTTCTTCATCAATAGGTTAGATCCATGGTTCTCCTCGAGAAGGATGAAAGGGGATGATGACTTTCTGTCCATTCCCTTTTAATTTTATTCTTTCCTTATCTAAGGATATCGATGCTTTCATTTTTCTTCCCCATGATTGACCTACCAAGGCTGGGGAAGAGTTGGATCCTACCAATTTTAATCGATATGCCTTTTATTGTTGTATCGACATTTCTCCAAATCCCGATGGGTTCGATTAGTCCTTGGTCGGCTAATTTAAGGTATATGCTTGATTCGTATAGATGAGGTCTTCCCAATTGTTCCCATGTATCTCTTGTAATAATATTTACTTGTGAACCAAAATCAAGAACAACTTGTCGAACATGATATCCTTCAATTTCAAGATCAACAAGTTGGTCAGCATCACTCTTGTCTTTTTGATTCAAACTGCATATATATTTTAGTCTATTTTTCTGCATTTGTTTTGTGCTTTATATTATATAATAAGTCAATAAATTGAGACACTGATTTATCATTCTATACTAGGCTAAGTAGCTCTTTGAGTGTGTTTTGGTGTCTGTCATCGACTGCTTCTTGTCTATCAAAATCCTGAAATATGTCTGATGCATCTTTGTATAATTTTTTTTGTTTTGATGGATTAGGGTAATCATTTTTCTCTTTAATGTTTCTTATACGTGGGTTTTCATTTCCAATTTTCATCCCTTGTCGAGTTACTATATGAAATTTTTTTGTATGTATTACATCATGTTTTAGAACACATGACAAAAAATTAACGTTTTTCTTTTTATTAATCTTGTCAAGCATGGTGGGACAATCCTCTAGTGAGTGATTGCCCACACTGCAGCTAGTACAAAACTTTAGATCAATTCTATCTTTGTATGGGAAGTCTGTGTAGCGGTGTCCTTCTTTATAACATGTAAAGCACTGGATGGGTTGTCATGGTTGATTGTCGCGATTTCCATAAAATCGTCCTTGACCTCCAAATCCTCCATGACTGTTGTTGAACCGACGCTCATATCGATGGCCTTCATATCTTTGATTATTTGGTTCATTTTGATCATTTTTCCTTGGAACATTATCATTGTTTTGTGCAACTGCATTCATTTGGTAGAATTCTTGATAGTTTTGACGATTCTTCAAGTTTAAGTGGCAGTCACCCGTTGCGTGACTTTTTACCTCATGGATTGCACACCACAATGCTTTTCCATTCTTCATGTTGTATGGGAAATCTTTCATTTTATGTTCTCCATGTTCTTGACAAATGTTGCAGAATAATTTCGTTTGAACAAAACAAATGTCTTGTCGACAATTATCTTTAGTGTGTCTGACCGTGGAGTATTTTGTGCATCAGGTGTCCTTATTTTTGAGGTTCAGCTCTTTCAAATATTTTTGCATGATTTATAGCTTTTCTTCTAGCCTAGTATCGACGGGATATGCTGGAAAATCCTCATCCATTTCTACCTGTAGAGATTTGGTAAGTGCGTCTTCATATGTTTTAAACGTCTCCAAGCTTGTATGCCACCGGATTTTCGGTGACAGACCTGCCAAAAACCACTGAATTAATAATTGTTCATAAATTACATAATCTAGTTGGATGAGGAGGTCCTTCCATCGCTTATCATATTCCTGGATGGACTCTGCTGGTTTATGAGATGTTGTTTTCAGCTTTTTGGCTGCCAGATGTTTTGAGTCTGGTGTTTTAAGAAAGATAAGAATTGTGCCTTAATGTTTGGTTTAGACGCTTGGGGATTTCTCTCGATATAAGTCATATACCAAGTTAGTTCTCTTTTTCATGCAAACTATGCCATCTATCGTTCTTCACCCGTAACTTGATTGGCCTCCCATATTGATTCACAGACAAACCAATGTTTTCTAGGGTCTTCGTCACCCACATAGAGGGGGATATGTGCTGATCCATGACCCATGTTGGTGTCTATGTCTCCTTCTGGAGGTGGTGGTGGTGAGGGTAGTGGGATATTCTGCATATCTCGTTGTTCACAGCTGTTGTTGACATAAATTTCATTCCTATCAGTCATTTTGTTTGTTGTTTCTTCTCCCCCAAGTAGTCGGTTCAGGTCGACTTCTTCCGTCGATGTCCAGCTACACTGGTGTGCTTGCAAGTTCGACTGTTTTGTTTCTTGTAAAGTTGTGTTTGGTAGGGGGGGTGCTCCTTCATGTGTTGGGTAGAGAAAGTGGATACTTTGGTTGGAAGGTTATGCTTGAATTGTTACCTAATTTCCTTCCTCTGGTTGATGGATTACTAAATGATTATCATCATTTACTTCGTCGTCTAGTTGGCTCCATATACCGAACTCACCAGGTCTTAGTCGCAGGTCCTCTTCGACAATGGCCTGTATTTGGGTACTCGGATTTGTGGGAGACAGAGGTCTTATCTCCTGGGGAATTTCTAGTTGGAGAGCTTCTCGTTGATCTATCCACAAGTCTTCTTCCATGGGTGATGCTTCTTCATCTATGCCTTCTTCCTGTCGGTCATGACCTAACTCTGGCGGATTTCTTACTTGTTCTATCACCCCAATGGTCATTCCTCTTTGCAACGTTCTAGATTTCTCTCTTCTTTCTTCCCTTCTTTTCTGCCTCTTATCTCTTTCTAACTTCTGCAAGTCCGATGTACCTTTATGTGTCACTCTTCGTTCGATTTCCTTCTTAGATCGAATTCTCATTGCTGGTTGTGGTATTTTCTTCAGTCAACTAGAATCCCTTTTACTCTACCCCGATACATGACTAGCTACCCCCCCCATAGCCTACCTGATGATTTAGAAAGGTCAAATAGTTCTGTTTATTTGCTTAGGAAGTACTCCCACTCTCTTTCGGCAATGATTTTTTCCCACTTCTTATGTTTCTCCACCCAGTTAGTATTTGGTGGTGGTTCATGTAGTGATGGATGAGGCTCTACGATATGGCCCACTCCCTTCTTGATTAGGAATTTGAAGAAAAGGGTTGGTAAGGAGAAAAGGAACTGCTCAGTAAGGTCTGTATAAAACCTTTTCTCAATGCTTTCAATCGAAACTCTTTCCTCCACAACTTGTTCTTCGTAGAATTCGCCTGTGATCTTTTCAAATCACTCCGACAAATTTGTTCGTCTGCCTCGAATCAATTTCTCCAGTAACTCTTGGTATTTAGTTGCTTCCAAATTTTTCATCCATAAGTTTTTTCAACATCTGAGGTACTGACTCTACAAACTTCTCATGTGTTTCGGTGAATAATTTCTCCTTCGCTTGAGAAATGGTCAATCTGTTTCTTCTCGCGTAGTTCTCTAAGTAATTTGCAATCTTACGCTCCCACCAAATTATTCATAATCTCTTGCTCTGATATCATCTACGCATGGTTATGTCATTCATATATGTACTACCGAAAATGGAACCAATGTTGTAATCTCATGGATCACATAAGGTTACCAATAATACACATATAGAAACAAGAGAGAAGAACGAGTAAAGGAATAACAGATTATATTATCACATGAGGGTCCACACATATATCAAAACTGAACCAAGTTCTCAACTGGCTCAACAACCTATTATATATGATTTACAAAATAGTTATAATAAATACTTATTGGTTCATTCAACTGACACGACCTTTGGAGGCCGATCTAATCTCTGATTAGTCGGTTAACTTGACTAGTCGGCTCACCGACTAGCTCCTCCGACAGTTGTGACCAAAAATTTCAAAAATAGGATTGGCCTCGACTACCTGGTTGGATTGAATTTTTATTGAGTGTGACCAAATCCATTTATTGTGTAATCATTCATAATATAGAGCCTAACCCAAGTGGATGCTTCACTAGTAATTGTGTGGTCGTTGCTGAAATATGCAAATAAATATATTTTTCCTATAGACACTTTCCGTGCATCTCTTGGGTACTAAGTTTATAAATTTTCTTCAAAAGTTGTTTGATTATGGTTTTAATTAGTTTAATTTTATTTTTGTTTTATTTGACTTTTAATTTCTTGGATATGAACTATTATTTTGTGATTAGTTGGTTAGTCATTGCTATGTTAAATAGGCGGACAAAATGAAATTTATTATTTACAAATTTGAAATTATTGAATTTGCAGAATTTAAACTAGATACTTCAAGTTATTATTTATTTAGAAGTATTTTTTGCGCGATGCTGAAAAATACCAGTGTTTGTAGCTATAACATGCTTATGTAAACTTTGGTGTTCAGTATCTATGTTCATATTTTTAAATTTTGGAAGCTATGCGTTAGTGTTCCATTTTCTCATAATCATTGTGAAGTGTATTAAAATATTTTATCTTTTCCTACAAGGTAATGAATGTGAATATCAATATAGTGAAGTTTCCAAGATAAATCCCAATGAATCTTGGTACTGGTATCAAGTCCCCAATTAAATAATTTCCAAATAAGACTACTTGCAAATAATGTTTCACCAACCTACTAGTTCCCTAGGTTGAGATGGATACATAAATTTTGTAATAAGGGGATATGAGATCCAAAAGGACTTTATTTTATCATATTCACATTTAAATGGGTCACATAAATGATAAATTCTAGGAAAATAAGGTGGCATGGATTCATGAGGACGCTTGAAAGCTTGTGAAGCCTTAGGGTGACTAGATTCCCCTCACACTTGGCATGATATTCATCCAAATTCGAACACATGGGTAATGTAACATTATCGGAGAGTGATGTGGTGTCAAATAAAATGTAATGAGCCAATGAATTCAAATTTGTAAAGGAGATTAAATCCCATGGAAGAGTAAGAGAATAGAAAACAATGTGTGCCACTTGGAAGGAGATTCCATGCACTCTATGACAACAAATGATGAAAGATTCTATGACAAGTATGAAAAATTCAGACATTATTGTAGAAATATGAAAAATATGAAATATCAGGGATAAAAATAGCCACCAAGGGTTCAAATTTGGGAGTTAGAGGCATCCATTTGACTTGACAAAAGAATTGGAGCATGAAGAGGAAGACAAGTGTCATGAGAGTTACTAAACCACTAAGATAAGTTCGAGGAAGCCCATAGAGGGAAATTCGACGTTAGAAGGAATCATGAAGTTAATAAAAGGATTTAATGAGGAATTAGAAGATATTTTGATCATTTTTTAATTGGCCTTTGGCATTATGGAGAGCTTTTTCTTATCCATTGCATGGTGAGTGTTCACTCTCCCTGCTTGTGAACCAATTTTGAGGGAGTTGGATTCCTCTCCAAGTTGGTTGATGGATGGGACATTCAAACCTCTCATTTGATATTAATGAAGGTGTTTTAGTTTCAGGTTGAATTTCCATACATTTTAATTCTCATTTATCTCCCTATTCTCTCATTCCTTCTTCTCCATTCCCCCACACTCTCATGTTGATGGCGCACTTGTTGGAGAGGTGCTTGCACTTTGGTAAGGATATTTTATGCCCAAGATTAGGTATGTAATGTATGGATATATAATAACAATTACATATTCTATGTAATTTGAAATATCATAAATACATGTCTGAAAGGCTTGCATTCCCCATGCTCTTGAATAACTAGTTTTCATGGATTTGGCTTCAATCTTGAAGTAGTTTTATACCAAATTTGTATGAGGGATATTCTATGAGTTGGGTGATGTTGTGGAATCCTATATGAATTAATACTATGTAATTTCATGTCCATATTCTCTATTTCTAGAAATGCAATAAAATCACATGTAAAAAGCTTGCATTCCCATGCCATTGAATCACTAGTTTCCATGACTTTGGCTTCAATCTTGAAGGAGTCTTGTATCAAATTTGTATGAGGGATGTTATATGAGTTTTATTATGTTGTGACAGCCATATATGATGTGTTACTCTATAATTTCATGTCACTATGCTCTTTGGGTTTAAATCCAAGAAATCCAGATGTGAAACTCTTGCATTTCCATGCTACTAATTCACTAGTTTCCATGTATTTTACTCCCAGATTGAATGAGTTGTATACAAGACTTGTATGAGAGGATTTATATGGTTTTTAATACTATTGGGGAATAATTTTTTATTCTATATATGGTCTCTATATGTCACATCCTGATATGAGCCTTTAACTCTATCTTTCATATGTCAAAATCGAGCTAGTCATGCAATTTCCCCATAAGCGATTTCACTGAAAGTTATCAAATGAATGTGGAAATCTATAACCAGTTTGCAGAACTAATAAGTATGTGTTATGAACTTATATGAGGTATTATATCAGTACCCATAATATTCTTACAAATTTGGGAGGTTTTTACATGAGTTGGGAAGCCCAGTTGGCTTACACCCTAGGGGGGATTTCATCACATTTTCCTTGTAATTTTGGTACTTTTGTCATCAGCCCAAAAAAAGGTTGCAGAGGACTAAAGTTAGTTAAAAACTGTCCATAAAAAACTCTGGGATTTTTTAATACTCACCCTATCCTTTGATTTCAAATTCGGGACCACTGGGTGAAAGTTGGAACCCTCTAGAGTCATGACTAGTTAAGCTAAAAAATTGTCCAAAAAACACTCTTTCCCAAATCTCCAAAAGGGACATTACAACTAGCTTGGGGAAATTGTTTAAATCCTACTTGATTTTTTATGTACCTAATGAGTTTCTCTAATTATCAACAATTTTTCAATTAAGTATCATGAATGCTAGTTTTTGTAGAAAATATTATTGATCCCAGAGTTTCCATTGTAATATTGTCCATTTGCAAATATATAGTTTGGTGAAATATTTGACAATCCACAAAAGTGATCTGCATTCCAAGCCCTTCTGGATTAATTTTTCATTTCACATACCTGGCCCTTTCAATTGTTCCCCAAGTTAGTAGGGATCCATTCAACCTATCTATTTATGCGGTATATCCTTCTTTGTTGCCTTTGCAATTTATGCACTATGCCTACTTCTTTTGGATTTTATATTTAGAATTATTTACTTCCAAAGTCCCATAGGTATTTGTTTTTGGACTGTTATCTTTAGTGTTTTCATTTTCTATCGGAATTGGTTTCTTGTATTTGTCATGTTGTATTTTATGTGAATATGGATACTTTCACATTTTCCATAGGAATTTTCTTGATATCCATACATGCTTCTCAACTATATTTTTATTTTACATCATAAATATATTTTAAAATTTTATACACTCATATGTGCATCTATGTTTGTATATGGATATAAGAATTGCACCCAATTAAGGGTATTTTAATTTCTATTTCTCTCATTATCTGTCAGAAATAAACTTGTGGGTGTGTAATTTGATAGGGTTGTAGCATGAAACCTATATTTGATGTTGCTTGTTATATTTGATATTTCTTCCTAACTTTGAAGACTAAGTATTTTTGTACATATAGTTTTTACATCTAACACTGGATTGCATATTTGTGTTTCCATTACATCCACTAGATGGCTTGTCAGGATCACTGTCATCAACAACAATTCCACCATCATTCTCAACAACGGTACCAACATCTAGCATTTAAACAAATCAAAAGTTACATGTTATTTTCTCTAGTGGGTATTTTTTGTAAAGGGTGATAAATTCCCTTTTGTGCATAGTTCATTATTAGGGGGTAATCCAACTTATCAAAAAGAAAGAAAACTAAGTGAATCAACTACAAATCCTTAGGAAGGTGGGAAACAACCAGTCAATGAAACTAGAAGAAACAAATATGGAAAACACCCATTTATGTCAATATTTCCCAAATCAATGCAATCAGTTCATCTAATGCAATGTATTCTAACAACCCCATGACAATGAAGTCAAATAACTTCAAGATAGTGCAGTCAAGAAACCTTGCAGTATTGATGTCAAATAAATTCATGTTATGGAGAGAATATTACTATGTCTTGGGGTGGACCAAAATAGATAGGATGACACTATAAATCAACTCTAATCCCAAATATGCCATAAAAATGTAATTGTTAACAATGAAGGAAAATATTCATACCTCAACTGGAAGTTCGAAGAAGTCCAACATTGAGATTTCAATCCAATGCTTGAACCCTAAAACTTGTCCTCAATAACAAATAAATCCAAGGATATAATATTTCATGAAAGGTTATCAACTGGACTAACATAATCCATTTAAACATGTATTAAGAAAACATACCCATGGAAATATATATAACATTTGCACATGAAATTGGATGAGAAAAGAGCATTTGTATTAATTCAAACAAAATTACAAAGTGACAAACTCAGTTGGAAGCTCGTCAGAACCAAGAAACCAAGTTCATGTACCTAGGGCTCCACCACTTCAATCCTCCATAACAAGGAAATATCACGAAGACAATGGAGAGCTTGGGATATGAACATAAAGATTTCTATCAACAAGGATCAAGGGATGCAAACTCAAGTATATGATAATGGGGAAAATATAGCTATAGTTTCCTTACTCTCAAAGTTTCTCCTCCTCCAATGCTTCATAATGGCTCAATATATAGCCCTCAAATGAGAAATGGAGGGTTCGATCAGATCATTTCCAAGCATATGGAAGGCCAAGGATCAAGCTATTTGTTACTCGATGAGGACAAATTAAAATATATATATATATATATATATATATATATATATATNATGGTGCAAGTTGCATAGTTGTTGACCCGCATGTATCCTCAAAAATGTCCTTTTTAGGGTTAAGCCAAAGCATTAGGGCTATACCGAGTAAGGGGAGTATAATGAGTCTGCATAGGAACAAGGGAATGCCATCAAGGCATGGTGCATGAGGTGTAGAAAATAATGTTGTAATACATTCCCTTTAATGTGTGAGGTCATAGGGATACACGTTAGCAGAAATACATTATACAGTCCCATAAGTGGAGTAGTGAAGACCTAGCTAGAAGAACTAGCCACTCATCAGTATAATAACGAGTACCATGTATACATGATTGTAGAAATGGAACATATATAGCATTCCTGGATATATATAAGTACAATGGCCATGAATAGGCATCATGTACATATGTCATAAGTGGTCATAGCCACGTACAATACACAGTGGAGGCTAGTCTCCATACTAAATGAAGACGTCTAGTACATGATAAAGTACACTGATATGGTGTGAGAACTGAAATCCCATAGGTATGGTCATGAACAAGGTTGTAGCATATATGGAATGCCACTATAATATGAGGTATTCTACACAAATTGATGATGGTGTATGTCCCATCACATGACTAAAGGTGTTGAGGTAGAGCATGATGAAACATATTCTGATTACTAGTCATTGATGTATATTGTTAAAAGACGTGATACAACCCACCAATGATTAAATGGGTGTCAATGTACCAAGTGCATTCAAAAAGTGTGAATATAGGTGTTGAGTTCGAACACTTGAAGGATCCATTGATCATGGGAAATTGATGTCTTCCCAATTTGTTGATGGCGAGAGAACTTTCCAATGATGACTACAAGTCTCAAGGAACTCAACTGACTCTAGATCCCAATTCCAGAATAAATGATATGAATTCAATAGAATGGAATCCACTAGAAAGAGGGAATTAGGGAATTGTTGATCAACCAAAATTGGGTACACAACAAGGATGGATGAGTTAGAAGAACTCAAATGAATACGATGTGCATGAACCAGTAATCATGTGAGTCTCTCGCACATACCATATGCAAGTAGCATGCGAAAGAGGCCCACACAATAGAATCTAATGATGAAGACTACTAATAGAGGAAATGAAACCTCCAATAGGGTCTAATGGAATCCAAGACATTGCACGAATCCCCATGTGTGAATAGATGTCTTGCCATCAAACACAAGGGAAACCACTAAGTGAGTGACCAATGATGGAATGCCATATGATGAGTTCAAGGTCACCCACAAATAATCAAGGTAGGCCCAAGGTGCTAAATAGGGAAAATACTATATATTGTACCGGGAATGAATGACATGTAGAGTTAATATATCCAAGTAATGGTCGACTCAGGATAAATAATTCCTTTAAACAAGAGCATGAGTAAAATGGATAAAATTAGGTAGCACATAGTCAAATGTGTGAACTGGGACAACTTTGTGACACAAGAGGAATCAACAAAGGCTCCATACAGACTGGAAGCTTAACCGGTTAGTGGGGAAATCTATGAATAATGAGTGGATCTCCTAAGGTCAGACTAGAAACCCGACCCATGATGGATGGACTCATAAAGTGTGCTTTGTTCGAAGGTGACATGACAACTTCCAACATAAGATAATATCATTTATTATCCATTTTTTATGTTTGTATTTAAATTTTTTTTCGTCTTTTTCATATTATAAATCTTGTAAAAGAATAAAATGTGCTTATAGTACAATGAAGAGGAAATGAGTGTCGCGAGCAAGCCAACTAGTTCCAAGCAGTGGAACATACCTATGCTCAATACAAGGAAACACATGTAGGATAAGGAATATTGGGTGTTTTACAGTCTTAATTAGTCCACCAAATATTCAATTATCAATCGAGGTTTGTAACCTTAGAGCTGACACAAAATATATGCAAATGTAGAAAGGATCCTAAAGTGTCGTAGAAATATTTTAACAAAGAAAAGATCGGAAGATATTTCAAAATGAAAAAATGAGTCAAACTTCAGAGATTCAACTACTTTGGGCTGGAACAAGACTACTAGATTAGAGTAGTATCAATCTATACTACTCTACTCTATCAACCATAAAATATGTAATTTATAAATAACACTATTCTAAGAAAGGTAAAACTGCTCTTTTACAACGTATCTTGCTGATTATTCTATTTCTTAATCTATGGATTAGAAAGGTTTAAAACATATTTCATAACTCTTACTATAAGAATGAAAAAGATTATGTTATTTGATACTATTTAATTTATCTAAGAAATCCAATAACTAAACCATACATGAGAATTGACAAATATACAATGGTTGAATCACTTATCTAGTTCCACTTTCCTTGATTGTTCTGGGGATATGCATTCATTGTTATTGGAACTGGAGAAGGAGTTGCATCAAAGTGGCTCTCAAAATAAATAAAGAAACTGAATGAAATTAGGTCTAATTTAACTTCTAAAAATATATGCAAACTAAGTAGTGTCCACTTGCAAGCGACATTAAACATTTTTAATTTATTCCATAAGCAAATGGCTCTACAAAGATGTTATTAACCACCAATCTATTAACTAAGAAATGAGATTCTTTTAATGGACCACTTGAAATTAAGGGTATACTATTCTCACATGAAACAACTATAATTGGAAAGCAAGTAGAAAAATTAATAGAAAGAAGCAAGTAGAAAAATGAATAGAAAGAAAACTTAATAAATATGTCTTCTCTAAATCCTATTCTACTAATCTTTTCAGTAACCACACAATGAAGAAAACAAATCCTATGCTATGATCAATTTCCAAAGTATTGGTGTGCTTCCCTAGGAATTAACATGACTAACTCTAAACTTGATATTCACAAAGACAAACTAAACTAAACTAGATATATAATTACCAAATGTCACAACAGTAGTGAATGAAGAAATCAGAAATAAAAAAGAGATAGAAGAAACACAATTCAAGAACAAATGAACTAACAAGGAAAGAAGGATAAGAACAATTATGGTGTTTAATGGGGACTTTAAGTAGGTTGAAACAAGGTCCTAAGTACACATATGTCTATTGCTTAATTACAAAACATAACATAATTCAAAAGACTAAAAATAGGACCTTAAACAATATTAAAATATAATGAGAAATATTAAAGACTGGACGAAGGGCTGAACGGGTAGTCCAAACGACAGTCTGTATGAGGAAAACAACGGAAATTAGGAAATAAACAGTCTAAATGATCTAAGTATCAGCTAATTTCATGCATATGAAGACAAGATGCATAAAGGACAGTAATTGATCCTATTTAGTAATTGAAGTAACAAAAAAATGACTTGTGTTAATTCATAATTATAAAGAAACTATCGTCTCTTGCATTATGAATCAAAATAAGGTATGAATAAAGTAAATCTACAGAAAAATGAGAATTAACAGAACTAAACCTACTGCAAACTGAATATGAGATATTAAATCAATCCAACTCTATGTAGTTATCAATATAAAACTAAACTACAAGTTGTAATAAAAGACTAGAAAGGAAACTAGAGATAAACTATGTGCGCAACCGGTTATGAGAATTATACTAACACCATAGCATTACTTTTAATAAAAGATACGCTACAAGAAAGAAGAAATGAAAAATATTAACTAACAGGAAACTAACTTATATAAACAAAATAGAAATAGAAACTACTTATCTGCAAGAAAAGAGATAATGAAAACATACACATAGAAATGGAGTCCACTGGTTGAGGAGGGTCCCTCTTCGTAATCAAGGTGACACTTCAATCAATTGCTCACAGGAACAAGAACATGTATACGAAGAAAAAATATAATTTATATTAACATTCAGAACAGATTTTTACAGAGCTTCCTCTCTAATGTCGACTAACAGATTCATGAAATAGCTAACTAACTGTGATCTCGCTTGGAGGAAACTATATATAACACTTTAAAAGGATGAGGAGGCGAATCTTCCAGTGGTCGACCACTCCTACAAATAGTCGATCTTAACTATCATCAAACAACCACATGACAACGCACAGTCCTCCTCCTGTTCCTTCGTGCTTCGATTCTACTCACATAGGCTGCGGCATATGGATTCCCATTGACGTGGACTTGGATCATGGTGTCAAATGGAGAAGGAAGGATAGAGAGCCTTCTCAAAGAAAGGGCCATCGTAACATCCAACGTGTGGATAACAGATCAACTAAGGACTACGCTTTAATCATTTGGGAATATACTGACTAACAGTGCACGAGATGATCGAGAGGCTGAACGACGAGCTGGATATGCTCTGCGTGTATCTAGCATGAATGTGTGTCCAATGTTGGCTTGTTTAAGGACCATAATCTGCAAAAAAAATTCATATATCAAACATGTTTCCAAATATCATAGAATTACTTAATAAAACCACAAAATAATATAAATAAACCAATACTTGCATAAATTCCAAATGCGTTCATACCTAGGGCTAAATGATAAGTTGTATGACCAGGAATACATAAAAAAGGTGACAAAATAGATATCAAACGAGTAAATTACCAGTCGCGAATAATGGAAAAATCGAGATCAACACTCCCCCAAACCAGAGAAGTGATAGGTCCCACTGGGAAAAAAAGAAGTTTTTTAGGAAGAAGGCGAAGCTGTGTTAGCAGTTTCCTTCGACTCGGAAGACGAAGAAGGAAACTTAAAATTCAATTTTTGAGCTTGCGTCTTTAAAATAGTATGCATCTCTTGATGAGAGTCATGTGAAGAAGTCATGGCCTTGTTAACATCCTCAATGGCCTTAACCTGTATACGCAGCTCCTTGTTCTCTTGGAAAAGTCTATCAATGATCTTGGCGTATTCTTCATTTTGACTTGCTGACCATTCCAATTCTTGAGTTAGTTGGTCTACTGTTGGATGATTAGGAGTAACTAGTTCTGTGGATTGTTTTAAATCTTGAGACAGGCTCAACTCTTTGGGTGATGTCTCGATTTCAATGGAGGTAATTCGTTATTCAACATCCTTTCCTTGAACGGAGGGAGAGGTAGCCTCAAGAGAAATAGCTTCGAGCAAGTCAGCTGAAACAATGGCTAATGTAAATAAGGGTGAATTAGATATAGGTTCATTCTCTTGGACCATGCGATCTGGATGATTGGTCTGAACGGTGGGCTAGACAAGGGTCTAAACGGATCTCAACTTTCAGTTCCTAGTTTGAATCTGCGGGATAGGTATAAATTCAGTAGACTCAGGGCTAACAGGCGTAGGTGAATTGACAGGTGAACTTGCTCCCAGTGTATCCTCATCAATGTGCACAATTTGGGGCTTTTCCCTTTCGTAGGAGGAGTTTGACTGGGCTTAGGATCCCTAATATGCCAAGGGAATTTTTCAGAAATTCAAATGAGGATTTAAAAATTTGAATACAAATTTCTCCCAAGTTTGGTTTCGTACGAGCCTCTTTGACGCCAGGTGTTTCGATTTTCTAGATGTCTCGAATCCACGGTTTTACCCTTACTTAATGTATTAGACCTGAACTTAAAAAAAAGTCTGGTTCCGTTCTTTTAATTGATGCACAATTAGGAGTTTAATTAGACTGTGATGATACAAAATCCCCATGGGATTAACCATGTTTTTCCTAACTTGACTTGACATTTTCTCTAGAATTTTAAGGAAGTAAAAGGGAAAATTGAGGAACTGCTAGTTAAAAAAATGTGCTAGTAAATGGAGATGACAAAATTTGAATACGATAAAATTACCCTCACACGTTATGAGGTGAATGATGATGATCATAGGGTTGAAGTACTCGGTCTTAATCCATTCTTTATGAAACCCCTTTCTACCTGATACATGCTGAAATTCAGGCTTGAGAGCGAAGTGGTAGGCCGACCGAGGAAGAAACAAGTGCTTATGCTAGCGAGTGCCTTCTCATGGAAACTTAGTCGCCACTACAATGGTCTCTTTAGTTACCAGAAAAAGGAAATGACTAACTCTGGCCATTTTTCCATCAAAACCTGTTGCGATTGCTAGCGAAATTTCCTCATCATACCCCTGCAAAAAATGAAGAAACGGATTCCATCCTACCCAGAAGAAAATTTCTCGGCATTCCTGAAATTCAGGAATTTGAAAGAGGTCTTGATAATTTTTAGGCTCCAAATGGTTGGGCATCGTTCAAACATGGGTGAAAAATATAGAGGCCGCAGAGGATATCAGGATTGACCTTTAAACAACTATATGAAGACGAAGGCAAATGAGGATGAGGGAAACAGAATGGAACAAAATACACAAGGGCGTCTATTTAAAACATGATCCATTCGAGCGATTGAATGATCATAGGCATAAACTTGGCACATTTAAATGATCATGCCATCATGGAAAATATTGAATCGTGTGCCATCAAAAGGATGCATGTGTTAATGAATTCATAGGGTTTTGATAAATCCAACACTGTCCAAAGTAACTTTGGACAGGTTGAATACCTTACTCAATAAAATCCCATACAATGCATTCAAAATCATCATAACCCAAATTAATGAGATAATAGGTCACTTAATGGTTTCTGCATGTAATTAGGTAAGAGGATAAAGGTAATGATGGTGTAATAATGATTGAAAAGATCCTACAATCATATCACATCCATATATAGTTCAAATGAGATCATATTATGTCAAAGTCGTAATCAAAATCATAGGTCTAGATTTATCTTTAATAAAAGCATAATACACGTGTAAGCATGTGAATGAAGCCTAATAATTATGAATATGATGCAGCCAGTTAAAATCTTTTCCCATAAAATCAAAAAGTATTTGACATTTGACAAGATGCCATTATAACTGTATAATTTTCATTCAGAGCATCATTTGACCCCATCGTTCGACCCTTCAAACATACCTTTTGTTCAAAAATACGCCTTACTGGGTATGACTGCTGCTAATTATGCAGTAAAATTTCTGGGCTGTAATAAAATAGAGTAAATCATCTTTGTTAAACCTCTATTGCATTGTTCCTTACATATTAGCATTATCCTGAAAACATCCATACTTTCGTAAAAAATAAACAAAATTTTCTACCAACGTTCAGAAAGTAAAAACAACTAATCTTCCCCCAAACCAAGTATATGGCATGTCCTCAAGCCATTAAAGAAAAACTGATTGAGTTCCCAATAATATAACAAATATGTTGAAAATGCTCCTATTTTTTAGTAAGAAAAAGAAATACTAACTAATACATGGAGATGATTCGGATATATATTTCCATCAAGAATAACAGTGCTTCAGAAGATCAAATGAGTATAGAAATTATGAGAATAATGCCATAGGAAAAACTAGTCATCCATGCCTCATTTTAAGGATATCTTGTCATCCAAAGAATCGTGTAAGTTCACCCAAGAGTTTGTGAGATTGCTATAGATATGGGTCCCATTTCTAGAATAATTATATCCTAGATAGCATTGAAGTAGATGATAGAGTCCCAAGCCCAACTTACAACCATTCTCTAATGACATGATGAAGAATTGTCCTAAACATGTATTATTATGTTTCTTCTTTGTGTGTTTAGTCTCTTTTTTTTTATGAACCATATGCATAGCAAAAAAATTACCAAGCCTCTTTTACCCGATATTGCCCCACTACCAGTAGGCCCATTCAGCACCCCGATGGGTTTATCTTGATACCATGCAAGCATATCCCCATTTCCAGCGAGCCTGTTTAGTACCCCGACGGGTTTACTTGCACTTACCAGGATTCCTTGTTTAAATATATTACTTAGCATGGACCCACTCCTAGCAAGACTGTTCAATACTCCAGCGGGTTTGCTTCATATAAAGAATTGTTGTTTTTTTTAACATGTGAAAGCCGGTTGGTACTTAGAGCGAGTTAATCCTGCTAAACACATAATTTAGAGTTTTAAATGCATACCTTATGAGTAAAGAAAAATGTGTATAATGGCCTAAATTATAAATCATGTCAAAATATAATAACTTAAAGCTGTTCTTGGAATACTCAGTCTACCTTCTTCATAGAAAATAAGTAATGTTCCCCACAAGTAGGAATTTCACTTATCCTTGAGTTTTCTAAAAAATACTTAAGAGGCAAGTTTTGATAACGAGTATAGGATGAACTAGTAGTCCTTAGGTGTAAAATAGAACTTTAAGACAATCACATGATGATGGAAATAGGTCTTAAGCAACTGTTTTAATGATAAGTGAAATATACATATCTAAATCAAATACCATAAAATCATAAGGAATCATCAAAGAAAGTGGGTAGGAATGATATAGGGAATATTTTAATTTCATTATAACCCCTTAAAAAAAATAGGCTGAATTATAATCTCTTAGAGCACTTCCCTTTTA
Source organism: Pseudotsuga menziesii (assembly GCA_001517045.1). Lineage (NCBI taxonomy): Eukaryota > Viridiplantae > Streptophyta > Pinopsida > Pinales > Pinaceae > Pseudotsuga > Pseudotsuga menziesii. The sequence goes on from LPNX010442283.1 coordinate 382,585, forward strand.
GGCAACATTCTCTATGCTGATAAGAAAACAAGGTTCTTGTAATTATTGCAAAACCACTTGTTAGATGATTCAATTTTATTCGCAACAAAAACATATGCATCAGGAAAAAGTCATATAAATTCTATCAAAGTTTAAATTAAGGAGAAAAAAACATTCCTGTTTTATTTGACAAAATTCTATAAGTTGATTATATGACCAAATTCCCTACATAAATGTAGTCAGCTTACCAGAAATGACTTTTATTTATTGAAGAAATAGACTATATTTACATATGTACATAGAAACAACACAAAATAGTTCAAGAATCAGGTGAAGGAGGAATAAATTCATCTTCAACCAGCTCCATCTCTTTCTGTTGGAAGACATTTTTCATGAAATCTTGATGGTAAAGTTTGACTCCGTGTCCATTTATGATAAAACAAGTTTGTGAATCATCAATTGTCTTAATCTTTACTGACCCATTATTGAAGGCTATAACTACCTCATATGGACCCATCCAACGGTTATTTAATTTTCCTTTGAAATTTTTATATCTCGAATAAAAAAGTAATGCCCAATCCCTAGTATTAAATTGCTTTTTCTTAATAAATTTATCATGCCATTTATTTTGTTGATTATATATTAGCATTGTCCTTTGGAGTGCATCTTGCCTAATCTCATCCAATTCATTGATTTGTAAGATTTGTTGTTTCTGTGCCTTTTCCAAATCCATACCTAATTGTACAGCCATGCAAAAAGTATTAATTGGAATTCAATAGGTAAAATGACTTGTTTCCCATATACTAAGTCATAGGGTGTATGTCCAATAGTGTTTCTCAAGGTTATTCTATAGGCCCACAAAGCCTCTGGGAGTCTATCTGCTCAATCTTTATGATGTAGCTGAATAGTTTTGGTTAAGATAGCTTCCAATACCTTATTGGTTTATTCTACCTGGACATTGGCTTGTGGATGGTAAGGTGAGGATTTGCAATGTCATATACCATATTTCATGGTAAGTTCCTTCATCAATTTAGAAGTGAATTGAAAACCTTGGTTAGTAACAATTTCCCTAGGCACCCCAAACCGAGTATTTCTTTGACGGTATTATTTACAATAACAATTACTACTAGGGTTCTAGGATTCATATACTTTGCAATTCTAGACTAGTCTGTCATACACTCAGACATCTCTCCTATAACATAAATCGTGAGGGGGTCCTTCTACTTCTTTCCTGGGTGTTTAATACACAGTTCCTTTATTGCCTTGTTGTAAATTGGTATATCCTTAATATCTTGTAATAGAGGTATTTTGACACAGATGTTCTTTAGTTCATTCAAAATGTCATAATCGGGACGAACTACAGGTTTTTCTATTACTAGTTGTTCCGAAAATGGAGGGATTCTTTGTTCCTGGGTTAATTCTTGCCAATGATGGGTGTACACTGGAATCTTTGGAATATCCACATCTTATAGAATAGCATCATTCATGACTTCATTGGAGTCTTCTTATTCCTCATTTTCCTCACGAATAATGACTGATGACTTGGGTTTGTCATTCACAACTCTTGCAGATCGTAGTTGTATCTCATGTACGGGTATAGTCGAAATGACATAGGATGGAATAATTTGCAACTCAATGTTGTTAAGAGCTTGATTTGGCTTATTATTTGGGTTAGGTATTGGTCATGCAGGTAATAATGTAGGTCATCGAGGGTTTGTATTCTGGAAGCGATGAGGTTGTTGTGCAATAACAGGAACTAGAGGCACAAACCTAGGAAAAAGTTGCTGGAAATTTGGTGGGTGTCTAGGATAAGGATGATTGAGTGTAGAGACAGGTGGTGATTGGGGGTATGACTGTCCCCTCCACCCCTGTGGCCAATATTGATGCTGGGGAAATTGAGGAGGAGGAGGATACTAAGGTGGCCAATTCTTCCAACTTGAAGTGTTCCATTGTTGAGGTTGTTGGTAGGGATAATAATAGGGTGGGTGTTGTGGTGACGAATTTTGGTATGCTGGTTGGTATCTAGGTTGCCAAGGCCTCCTAGATGTTTCACCAACATCCCCACTCTTGTATATAGGTTGCAACCCAGGAAACGATGGGCAATTGTCCGTTGGATGTTCCTCTGTACAAATGTAACATATAGAGATATTGTTTAATGGGTATTCCCATTGGGGATGTTTAGTCCTAAATCTTGGACATAAAATGCTCATCCCTTCCTGTTCTTCCTCCTGCCTTTTCTTGTCTTGTAAAGCATCTAGTTGAGAACTCATTGCTCCTAAGATATCAGTTTTGAAGTTTTCCAATAGGTTCCCTACCTATATCCTTGTGACTCCTCCAGAACTATAAGTGTTTCCTTTTATATTTCTATCGTTAGGTCCCCGAATATTTCTCCCAACTTTTCCCCTACTACTAGAGTAATTTCTACACATCTCACAAATATGCGCAAAACTTTTGCGAGAGACATCGCCAAAAGCGATTAGATTGAGAGATTCCAATAGGTCTTTTGAGATCCCTTTAAGGAAGAGTGTATGTACTGCACCTTCTCAGAGGTCATTATATTTATACTTATGTAATACATAAATAAATATTTCAAGGTAGTCCTCCAATCTCTCATTTTCGAGTTGTTGTTTCTTAAAACCGTCACTTTGAGAGTCTCTAGATTTGCAATACTCTTTATATTTACGTAGAAATGTGGTTTTCATATCTTCCCAAGTTCAAACAGTATACTCACCTAATCCCATGAACCATTTTAAGGTAGAATCATTTAGTGTAGCAGGGAAGAGTTTCAGTTTGTGAGCATCTTGTAGATAGTTTTAACTTCTACAAAGAATGTAAAATTTGAACAAGAATGTATCTGGGTCTTCATTACTCTTCTCATAGAAAGTGGATAGTAAAGAAGGAGGGATTTTTTTCATACTTACATCCTGTGCAGTGTCTAGGATAGGAAAACCAAAGGTAACCTCAATTATGTTTTCTCCTTATTCTTCTTCATCATTCCTAACCTCATCATGATCATCATTTTCTCCCCGCCTCTCCATAAAGCCTCAGTTTCTAAAGTAAGTGTACCTAGGAGGCTCCTTTCGAGGTGATAATGGGGTTTCCCAACGTTCTTCTTTGGGGGAGATATTTCTCCAATCAACTGTATTCTTATTGGGTCCTATAGAGAAGATAGGTTCTACTGTGGATGTTTCAATATGTGAAATAAATATATTTGATGAGTTTCCAAATTAATAGGGGTTGTACCTGATTAGGATCAATGAGAATGGCGATGTTTGGATCCCCTATTAGTGAGAAGGTTGTATCGTTAGGTTTTTTCTCTACAGGAGGGTTGAAGGCTTCGCCAAGCAGGCCCTCTAAAACTTCTTCTTGAATGAGATCCTTAGAGCTTACTACCAGGGTTTCTTTACCTTCTATGGATTCTCCTATAAAGTCTTTAAAATTACAAGTAGAAATACTTCCTTCGTATGTCTTTCGATACCTTTTTGCTGAGTTAGTGGTTGGAGTATTTCCTCCCTTGTAAAGGTTAGTAGGAATTTTAACAAAATTTTGGGAACTAGTTCTAACGTATCTACCCTTTGAATCTCTAGGTCTGTTCATGAAAATATATACTGAAAAGAAAACCTATACTACTATTACTGCTAGATTTGGGGGTGCCTATTATAACATATGCGCAGGTTCTTACCTCTCGTCTTACCGCTCCCCTGCCACCAGCCTATCACTAAACTTCATAAGGAAATTCTATCTATTCTACCTTATAGAAAAACTCCCTGACAATGACACCAAAAATGTAGGGTGTTTTACTGTCTTAATTAATCCACCAAATATTCCATTATCGACCAAGGTTTGTAATCTTAGAGATGACACAAAATATATGCGAAGGTAGAAAAGATCCTAATGTGTCGTAGAAATATTTTAACAAAGAAAAGATCGGAAGATCTTTCAAAATGAAAAATTGAGTCAAACTTCAAATATTCAACTACTAAAGTATTTGGGATGGAACAAGACTACTAGATTAGAGTAGTATCAAGCTATACTACTCTACTCTATTAACCATAAACTATGTAATTTATAAATAACACTATTCTAAGAAAGGTAAAACTGCTCTTTTATAGCGTAGCCTGCTGATTATTCTATTTCTTAATCTATGTATTAGAAAGGTTTAAAACATATTTCATAACACTAACTATATGAATGAAAAATATTATGTTATTTGATACTATTTAATTTATCTAAGAAATCCAATAACTAAACCACACATGAGGATTGACAAATATACAATGGTTGAATCACTTATCTAGTTCCACTATCCTTGATTGTTCTGGAGATATGCATTCATTTTTATCAGAACTGGAGAAGGAGGTGCATCAAAGTGGCTCTCAAAATAAATAAAGAAACTGAATGGAATTAGGTCTAATTTAACTTCTAAAAATATATGCAAACTAAGTAGTGTCCAGTTGCAAGCGACAGTAAACATTTTTAATTTATTCCATAAGCAAATGGCTCTACAAAGATGTTATTAACCACCAATCTATTAACTAAGAAATGAGATTCTTTTAATGGACCACTTGAAATTAAGGGTATACTATTCTCACATGAAACAACTATAATAGGAAAGCAAGTAGAAAACTTAATAGAAAGAAGCAAGTAGAAAACTTAATAGAAAGAAAATTTAATAAAGATGTCTTCTCTAAATCGTATTCTACTAATCTTTTCAGTAACCATACAATGAAGAAAACAAATCCTATGCTATGATCAATTTACAAAGTATTGGTGCGCTTCTATAGGAATTAACATGACTAACTATAAACTCGATATTCACAAAGACAAACTAAACTAAACTAGATATATATTTACCAAATGTCACAACAGTAATGAATGAAGAAATCGGAAACACAAAAGAGATAGAAGAAATACAATTCAAGAACAACTGAAATAACAAGGAACGAAGGATGAGAACAATTATGGGGTTCAATGGGGACTTTAAGTAGTTTGAAATAGGGTCTTAAGTACCATATATGTCTATTGCTTGATTAGAAAACATAACATAATTCAAAAGACTAAAAACAGGACCTTAAACAATATTAAAACATAATGAGAAATATTAAAGACTAGATGAAGGGCTGGATGAAAGTCTAAATGGGAAGTCCAAATGACAATCCATATGAGGAAAACAGTGGAAATTAGGAAATAAATAGTCTAAATGATCTAAGTATCAACTGATTTCATGCATATGAAGACAAGATGCATAAAGGACAGTAATTGATCCTATTCAGTAATTGAAGTAACAACAAAATGGCTTGTGTTAATTCATAATTATAAAGAAACTATCGTCTATTGCATTATGAAACAAACTAAGGTATGACTAAAGTAAATCTACAACAAAATGAGAATGAACAGAACTAAACCTACTGCAAACTGAATCTGAGATATTAAATCAATCCAACTCTATGTAATTATCAATAGAAAACTAAACTACAAGCTGTAAGAAAAGACTAGAAAGGAAACTAGTGATAAACTATGTGCGCAACTGGTTATGAGAATTATATTAACAACACAACATTACTTTTAATAAAATATATGCTACAAGAAACAAGAAATGAACAATATTAACTAACAGGAAACTAACTTATATAAACAAAACAGAAATAGAAACTACTTATCTTCAAGAGAAGAGATAACGAAAACACACACACAAAAATGGAGTCCACTCATTGAGGAGGGGCCCTCTCCCCAATCAGGGTGATGCTTCAAGAAATTTCTCACAGGAACAAGAACATGTATGCACCATGAAAATATAATCTATATTAACATTCATAACATATTTTTACAGAGATTCTTCTCTAATGTCGACTGACAGATTCATGAACTAGCTAACTAACTATGCTCTTGCTTGGAGGAAACTATATATAACGCTTTACAAGGATGAGCAGGTTGACCCTTCCAGTGGTCGACCACTCCTAAAAATAGTCGATCTTAATAATCATCAAACAACCTCATGACAACGCACAATCCTCCTCCTGCTCCTTTGCACTTCGGTTCTACTCACGTGAGCTGCAGCATATGGATTCCCATTGACGTGGAATTGGATCGTGGTGTTGAATGGAGAAGGTAGGATGGTGATCCTTCTCAAAGCAAGCGCCATCATAAGATCCAACACATGGACAACATATTAGCTAAGGACCATTCTGTGCTTTAATCATTTGGGAATATGCTGACTAACCGTGCGCGGGCTGATCAGGAGGATAAACGACGAGTTGGATATGCTCTGTGTGTATCTAGCATGAACGCATGTCCAATGTTGGCTCATTTAAGGACCATAATCTGCAAAACAAATTCATATATCAAACATGTTTCCAAATACCACATAATTACTTAATAAAACCATGAAATAATAGAAATAAACCAATACCTGGATAAATTCCAAATGCGTTCATACCTGGGGCTGAATGATAAGTTGTATGACCAGAAATACGTCAAAAAGGTGAGAAAATAGATATCAAACGAGTGAATTACCAGCCGAGAATAATGGAAAAACTGGGATTAACAAGGACACTCGAGGGAATGTTTCCTCTCAGGTGAGGGGTGATCAAGCTGCAAAAGATTAACTAATAGGATCTGCTTGGCTAGGATTGATAAAAGCTTAGGAAATTGGGCTTATAAAACTGAAGCAAAGAGCTGACATTAATCTCAATAAGGAAAGTAGATGCATGCAATGCATTTACAACTTGATATAAAGTGGGAGTCCCTAAGGGACATAACCAACATAGAAGATAAGAAGGAATATGAAGTTTTCGTTCGAAGTCATGGCAGGACTACAAGGTAATCCCATAAATAAGGAGGAAGCTCAACATGGGAAACAAATGGAAAAATAGGTTCTAACTAAGGTACCCATGGCCGAGAATCTCTATAGCTCACATAACGACACTTGTAGAAGGAATGGGAAGGTTTTGTGTCATTAAGAAGTGGTTTTGTACCTATGGTCAATGTGACATGGTCATAGTATGATACAAGGATGCAAGCGTGATAATGTGATCATATCTTACATGTCGATTTAGATTTATACCTACCACATGTGTGAACAATCTCGAAAATGGTCAAAATCCACAAAAGATCGGTGAAATTGCATTAAAAAGGATCTTGCACAACCATATTAGTCCAAAATAGTTGTAAATAACAAATAGAGAGTCTAACCTATAGGAAAGTGGATATATTTTTTTTAACAAATAGTAAAAAATTCACTATTTACCATACCATTTGGTTTTTTACCTCTCATAGTGATTTTGGAGCTCTTTGGACCCTCAAAATTCAATTGCGGGTCCTAGAAGATATAGGCCATGAAATCGGCAATCGTATGGACCAAGTAATTCCTTTCTTCATGCTCCTTCAATTCATGGTTCTCATTTCAAGTTTTAATGGTGATGTTTTTAGATTTTGGCCATGGGAACTATGTTATTGGGCCCACACAAGTGATATATCATCGATTTGTGTATAAGGATGGATACACACAAGAAAAGAAAATATGTCTCACATGGATACACTTATGTGGACACTGTGACCCATGTGGAGAACCATGGGTAATGTTTTTAAAGGATTTAACCTCAGAAAGATCTCTTTCCTTTGCAATATTTTGATTGAGTGGAGGGAGAGACAGCATGAATATGTTGATAGGGTCGTGCATCATGATTTATCCTCCCAAAAAGTGTTGGAAACGTGTGGACTCTATAAATTTTGTCATATTCAGAGTATGAGGGCTCAACCAAGATTACTTCAAATTATCATAAAATATTGGGATTCTGATAAGGAGGCGTTTATCCTAGATGGGATGCTACTAAAAATTGAGGTAGAAGACATATATTTCATCATTGGACTATCTCTTCGAGGAGAGGTAGTCAATATCAGGGCTCATGGATTATATGGGGGTATGAGTATTGATGAGTATATAACCATACATTGTATTCCCAATGCTAAAAAAGTGGGTAGTCAAGCCCCCATTAACATGATCCAGAGCCTCAGCCTCAAGGTGATCATTATAGTTTTGGATAAGATATCGGGTTCTACATAATTACTCCAAGCCTCATGACATCTCATATTTTACACAATTGACTGTATGAGGACCATCATATATGACTGCAACACTTCTTTGTTGGGTACGATGAAGCATCAACTAGCAGAATGCAAACTTGGTCGAACCAAGAACTTTAGGTTTGCCAACATACTGTGCAGTTTATTTTTCGAGAGGGTACTGAGAATTAGTACCAAAGTTGAGGTCCCTCCTCATGGTCTATGAGATCCATCCCAAACTCACTGGACTGAGGTGAGGCAAATGTTAGGAGGGGGAAGACCGCCTTCTCCATTAACTGATGATTTATTCCACTAGTGGTGGTCACATGTGATCGCCATAGATGACTATTCCTATGTAGGGATCAAATTCTATGGTGATAAAGAAATGGCACTGCCATCGAGGTCCACATACAAGGATATAAGTGAGATCTATTTTTATGTTTTGCAATATTTCATTTATTTATTTATTTTTTATATAAGGAAATCAAAAAACATGTTTTTGGCAGTATCATATATTGACATTAGGTTTATCTTTCGTAGACATAGGTCCATGATGACTGGAGGGATTTCCATGAAACCAATGTAGGGGTTGACGAGATGAGATGATCAACGCTGATTCTGAGCAGATGCTACAAAATGTACAAGGAAATTGGTCCCTCTTGAACCACATGATTCCTATGGTGTAGGTCGAGGACCTGCCCAAGGTGATGCAGAGAAATGTAGTTGGGGTACCATGTCTATGGGTTAGACTATTCAGGAATTTAGTGAACACTGTAGTTTGTTATCATGATCATCATCTAGGGACATATGAATAGATGCCAGTATATTATTTTGTATCGCCCATGTATATTTTGAGGGTTAAAATCCCAATTTTGTACTATGACACCATATTTTTTTTGGAACTTTTATTCGAAAATAAAAGCTTATGGCTACCGATTTGGTATATGTACATGTGTATCAATGTGAATGTAAATGTATATGTGCATGATTCTTTATCAGTTATGTGACAAATTTCAATCTAAAATATAATTTGCATATGAATTGACAACTTGATTTTAATGTCTAAGAATATGAACATATGCAATAAAATAAAAATGTTGTTCCAACAATCTTACCCTTAAGAATATTCTGAGCAATGTAGGATCTCTAATACAATATTGGCCATTCAATTGCGACACAATAAACTATGAAACCAGGTGAAACTATAAATACTGAATGCTAATCGAAATGACATCCATTAATAATTCAATTACCGCACTATACTTAGCTACATTGTTTAAGGATGGATGGAGGCACACTCCTCCTGAAGACACAAGTTGAACCTCAGGTGCATAAATGACCTAAGTAACAGAAGCTAAGTTCTGTGTATGGCGGCTGGCACCATATGCAAATCCTAAGTACGTCAAAGAATCCATTGAAATATTCCAATCAATAGGAATCATGTCAACAAATTAGTGACACTATAAGAAAAGCCTAAATAATGCAAAACTGTACAATAATTTACAAGGTACCAACCCAAGTTGGGAACTAATGCATATTACTTCTTAAGGTAAATCCAATTTCAAGGCTCCCTCAACACATCCCCTTCATAATCCTCTAACTCATATGCTACCTTCTCTAGGACATGCCTCACAATGTAAGGACCATGCCACATAGGATTAAACTTGCATGCCTCTAATGGCTCCTTGGATTGGTCATATAAAAGGACCAAGTCACCATCGTTATACTCACGTGGATGGAAAAACTCATTGCACTATGCCTTGAAACACCACTCATTCACTTCTATTTCCATGGAAGAATATCGATGTTTCTCATCAAGCTGCTTGAGGTGGAATAATTGTTCTTTTAATGCATAGGTGTCAGAAAATAGTTCTATGGATAGTTTCAAGGAAGGGATCTCACATTCAACTGGTAAAACTGACTCCACCCCATGAACTAACATGTATGATGAAAAACTGGTGGAAGTCTTAATCGCAGTCTATCAATCCCATAAGTTAGGGTACAACATGGTATGCCAATTAGTATTGCTTTGCGTAATGTTTTTTTGCAGAATGTCAATAAGAAATTTATTAACTGCATCGATGTTGATCCTAGATTTGTTATCATTTATGGCTGTTAAATTACTCATTTAAACATATGTTTTATTATCTTTTTGCATATTTTATGTCACACAGATCACTATTCATCCCATGTATGAATGTATTTAAGGTTTATATAAAATCCATTTATTATTATCATTTTATTAATTAAAAGTGACATGGCTTGAAACACATTTGATATGTACATTTGTTTGCAGGTTATATAATATTTTTGGGAAAAATTAACAACAAGCACGCATTCATCTTGCCATGCGCACATCACGTCCAACTCATCATCCAACTCATTGTGCGATATTAGTTGGAAGGTTTCCAGGCATTTAAATGTTGTTATTGTAGACCATAGTCCTTAAGCTCATCGACAAACAGACATCACATTCATCCTAGATCTGCGCCCAACATATTCAATTCACGGTCCAGCTCGATGTTTAGCTTTCCACCCAGATCACTAACCAGACTATGTGCTGTTGGTAACTGATTCCAGGCATTAAGACGTTGAAACTGTTTTGCAAACAACCTGCTGTCCACACGTTCGGATGATGGAGAAGCCCGCTTCTAGATGTATTGTTTTGTGTTCATGCCTTTGGATTGATTTATTCATTTGCATGTAAAATTCAGTATTATATGTGTTATCCTTAGTATGTTTTTAGGTTGTTCATTTTTACATTGTGTGATTACTGAAAGAGACTTGTAGGACATAATTCAAAGATATTCCTATTAAGTTTTCTACTTGTTTCTTTTTATTTAATCTTCTTTATTAAGTTTTCTACTTGCTTATTAGTTAGGTCTTCCTTGCATCTTAGTTTCTTATTTGAAAAGTTAGTTGTTGATAGTATCATTTTCAGTTTAAAGTTATTTACTTATAAAATAAATTGTCAATTATTTAGTTTAATATTTTGTTCTGGTTTAATTACCTCAATAATTGAATTCTTAGGAGTTTGACTCATTTTTTCATTTTGAAAGATATTTCGATCTTTTTTTTGTTAAAATATTTCCACGACACCATAGGAACCCCTATAACTTTGCACATATTTTGTGCCAACTCTAAGCCTACCAATCCCGCTCAATAATTAAATATTAGGTGAATTAATCTAGACATTATAACACCCGAACATTTTGGCGTTGTTGCTGGGGAGTTCTTCTGTAAGGTAGAGTAGAATTCTTTATGAAGTTTAGTAATAGGTTGGTGGCGGGGGATCGGTAAGATGAGAGGTAAGAACCTGTGCATCTGTTATAATAGGCGCCCCCAAATCCAACAACAGTAGTAGCATAGGTTTTCTTTAGTTTAAAGTTTTTCATGAGAAGACTTAGAGATCCTCAGGGTAGATTTGTTAATATAGGAAAAATTATTCAAATTCCTACTAACTTTTACAAGGGATGTAATACCCCAACTACTAACTCAGCAGAAAGGTATCAAAAGATGCCTATAGGAAGTAGTTCTACCCTGAAACCTAAGGAGAGTCTCTCAGGAGATCTTACCAGGGAAGCCATAGAAGGAGAAGGAACCTTGGTAGGAGGTCCTAAGGACCTCATTCCTGAGCAAGTTCAAGAGGATCAGGCATTAAGAACCTATAACCCTCCACTAGTCTTGAATCCAAATAACACGAATTTTTCACTGGTAGGAGATCCGAACTTCGTTGACTTTGTTGATCCTGCCCAGGTAAAATCTCTCTTTGGAGCCTCTGTACATCCAATTATCTCACAAATTGAAACTTCCATAGTAGAACCTACTATCCCTCTAGGATTCAATAAAGACACGATTGATCAGAGGAATATCTCTCCCAAGAAAGAACGTTGGGATGCCCCATTATCACCTTGAAAGGATCCTCCTAGGTATATTTACGTTAAAAATACAGTTTATATGGAGAGAAGGGGAGAAAATGAACATTACAATGAAGTTAGAAATGACGAAGAAGAAGGAGAAAATCAAATTGAGGCTACCTTCAGGTTCTCTATTTTAGACACTATGCAGGATGTAAGTATTAAAAACATCCCTCCTTCCTCCTTGCCTACTTTTTATGGAAAAAGTAATGAGGACCCGGAAACATTCCTGTTCGACTTCGATATCCTTTGTAGGAGCTAAAATTATCTACAAGATTCTCACAAATTAAAACTCTTTCCCGCTACACTAAAAGATTCCTCCTTGAGATGGTTCATGGGATTAGGTGAATTCACTATCAGGACTTGGGACGATATGAAAAATTCATTCTTGCGAAAATATCAAGAGTATTGCAAACCTAAGGACTCTCAACATGATACATTCAAGATACAACAACTTGAATACGAGAGCCTGGAGGATTATCTCAAAAGGTTTGTTTATACATTACATAAATCAAAATATAGTGACCTCCGAGAAGATGCAGTACGTACACTTTTTCTTAAAGGGATCTCTGAGAACTTATTAGAAATCCTTAATCTCATGGCAGCCGGTGATATTTCTCATAAAATTTTGCACAAATCGGTGAGACGTGTAAAAATTATTCTAGAAGTAGGGGGAAAGTTGTGAATTTTTTTTGAGAGCCTTATAGTAGAAATGTAAGAGGAAGCATTCCCATTTCAGGTGGAGTTACAAGAGCAGGGTTAGAAAACCTAGTGGATAATTTCAAAACTGATATCTTAGGAGCAATGGGTTCTCAAATGGATGCTTTACAAGACAAGAAAAGGCAGGATGAAGAATGAGCAGCAATGAGATTTTTTTGTCTAAGATGTAGGACCAAACATCCCCAAAGGGAATGCCCATTAAACAATATCTCCGTATGTCACATCTATATAGAAGAGCATCCAATAGATAACTGCCCATCCTTGCCTGGTTTGCAAGCCATATATAAGAGTGGGGATGTAGTTGAAACATCTAGGATGCCTCCTTGGAAACCTAGAGACCAACCAACATATCAGAACTTTCCACCACAACCTCCACTCTATTATCCTCCATATCAACCACCTCAACAATGGAACAATTCAAGTTGACATAATTGGCCACCCCAGTACACTCCTCCTCAATTTCCACAACAACAATATTGGTCACAAGGGTGGAGAGGACAACCATATCCTCAGTCACAACCTGTCCCTGCACCTAATCATCCTTATCCTTAGCATAAAACAAATTTCCAGCAAATTTCTCCTGGATTTGTACCTCTAGTTCCTTTTATCACACAACAAATTCATCATTTTAAGAACACAAATCCTCCTTGAATGAAATTATTATCTATGCAATCGATACCTAACCCTAATAATAAACCAACTAAAGCTCTTAACATCATTGAGTTGCAAACTCTTTCATCATACCTTATTTCGACTGTACCTGTACATGAAATTCAATTACAATCTGGAAGAGTTGTGAATGATAAACCCAAGTTGTCGGTCATCATTCATGAAGCAAATGAAGAATAAGAGGATTCAAATGAACCCGTGAATGATGCTATTTTGGAAGATGTGAACATTCCTAAAGTTCTAGTACACACCTATCCTCCGCAAGAAACAATTCAGGAGCAAAGAGTTCCTCCATTTTTGGAAAGACTAGTGATAGAAAAACTTGTAGTTCATCTAGAGTATAACATTTTGAATGAATTAAAGAATATATGTATCAAAATACCTCTATTACAAGCTATCAAAGACATACCAATCTACAGCAAGGTAATAAAGGAGCTATGTTTTAAACACTTAGGGAAGAAGCAAAAGGACCCTCTCACAATTTATGTTATAGGAGAGATGTCTGAATGTATGACAGATCAGTCCCGGATTGCAAAATATACCAATCCAGGAGCCCCAGTAGTGACTGTAATTATAAAAAACACTGACATAGAAAATACATTAATTGATTTAGGATCCGCCATCAACATGATGACCATTGCAATATTAGAAGTTTTATAGTTAGGACAATTTCTTCGACCTACCCCTTCCATCCTAGAACTAGCAGACCGTACTACGATAAAACCTGTTGGAGTCCTGGATGAAATTGTTGTATCAGTAGCCTCATGGGAATACCCTGTTGACTTTATGGTCATAGAATAAAAAGATCCTTCTAAATGGCATCCTATTATCTTGTGAATACCATGGTTAGCTACCGAAAATGCTTTTATAGGATGTAGGGATGGAGAGATGACTATTTCCAATGGGTTGTCTACATAGAGACTTATTTTATACCCCCCAACACAACCAATAACTGAAAATTCATGGTGGTTGAATTGTTCTTTCGGGGATAATGAATTTGATGACCCCTCACTTCCTAGTGATTTCTCCTGGGCACTTTAGGTGCAGACCATTGAGAATGTATTAAATCAATTTGTTTCTTCAACAACTTGTACAGATTTTCCTCAATCTTTTGCTCAATTTGATCGGATTTTTGGACACAAGTTTCAAGAGAATATGGATCTCTCAATGTTTACTGAGACACCTTATGTCTTCACGATTGAAGAGCATACAATACCATATACCATACCTTGTGAGGTTGGCCCTAAAAAAATTCTACATATAAACGCAGGATTAAGTGAAACCAACAAGCACAACTACTTAAAGTTCTTAAAAAACAAGCTGGAGCATTTGCATGGTAATACACCAATATGAAGGGTATACACCCTAACACCTATATTCACCATATTTATATGGATCCAAACATGTCACCTGTAAGGAAGCCACAGGGGAGGATGAATCCCACTCTAAAGGATATAGTAAAAGAAGAATTACAAAAACTCCTCAGTGCTAGTTTCATCTATCCCATCTCCGATAGTAAATGGGTGTCTCCTTTAGCAGTAGTCCCAAATAAATTCACAGGGAAATGGTGCATTTGTGTTGATTTTAGGGAGCTAAACAAATCTAAACTTAAAGACTACTTTCCTTTACCTTTTATTGATCAAGTGTTAGCTACCCTGAATAATATTTTTCCTTTCTTCATGGATATAGTGGTTACAACAAGATTTTAATAGCACCGAAAAATCAATACAAGAACTCTTTTACATGCCCTTGGGGAACATACACTTATCAAGTTTTTCCATTTGGCCTATGTAACGCACCTGCCACTTTTCAACGAGCTATCTTAGGAATCTTTTTTGATCTTATACATGACTGTGTGGAGGTATGCATGGATGATTTTACAACCTATGGTAATACTTTTCAAGAATCCCTTGACAACCTCGAGAAGGTCTTGATCCGATGTCAAGAAACAAATTTATCCCTTAGTCATGAAAAATGTAAAATGTTACTGACAGAAGGTATAGTTTTAGGACACCATGTTTCCTCCCAAGGAATTAAGGTATATCCTGCAAAGATCGAAGTAATTGTTGGACTTCCCTCTCCCAAAACTCAGAAAGAGGTAAGAATCTTTCTTGTTCATGCAGGCTATTACCGCCGTTTTATTGAAAATTTCACTAAAATAGTTGCACCAATGTTTAAATTGCTTAAAAAGGATATAGAATTCCAGTGCACAGAATCTTGTCAAAATTCTTTTGAAATTCTAAAAGATAAACTATCGGTGGCACCAATACTCAGGGGTCCCGATTGGTACCTTCCTTTTCATATATCCACTGATGCCTCTAATACGGCCATAGGAGGAGTCCTCATCCAAAAAGAAGGACAAGCACCTTACGCCATTTATTTTATTAGTAAGAATTTGACTCTTGCCGAACTTAATTACACTGTTACTGAAAAAGAATTTTTGGCAATAGTTTATTCTATTAATAATTTTTGGCATTACATTACAGGTTATGATTTTTTGTGCATACCGATCACTTTTCCATTAGATTTCTAATGAATAAACCAATTACCAATGGTAGAGTGACCCGGTGGCTTCTTTTATTGCAAGAATTTAACATTACCTTCATTGACCGACCTGGTAAAGAAAATCTAGTAGCAAATTTCCTTTCCCATATTCAACATGAAGACAGTACTAAACCAGTTGACGACACTTTTCCTGATGAAAGTGTATTTGTTGTATCTGTTCAAACCCCTTGGTTTGCAGATATTGCCAATTATTTAGCGGGAATATACCAAACCATTTGTCCCCACATGAGAAGCGTTGTATTATAGTTCAGAGTTCCAATTATTCTTGGGTTGATAATGATTACTTCCGCACTGGTCCAGATATTATTATTTGAGGATGTGTGCGAGAGGATGAAATGACAGACATCCTCCATGCATGCCATGATGGACAATGTGGAGGAAATTTTTCTGATAAGAGGATGACATACAAAGTATTACATTATGGTTATTATTGGCCAAGCTTTTTTAAGGATGCTACCAAATATGTCAAAGGATGCGATAGTTTCCAACGAATGGGTAGACCTACGTCATTTGATTAGATGCCCCTACTACCCCAAGTCATGATTGAACCCTTTGATAAATGGGCTCTTGATTTTGTAGGACCAATTTCTCCCATGTCTCGTAAAAAGAAATATATCCTAGTTTTCACGGACTATGTCATCAAATGGGTAGAAGCTAAAGCTTTGTTTAGGGCCATGGAGAAATCAGTGGTAGAATTAATATATGAAGAGATATTTACCTGGTTTGGTGTACCTAGAGAAATTGTCACAGATAAAGGTACTCAATTTACTTCTAAATTAGTGAAAGAACTTACTACGAAATATGGCATCCGACATTGCAAATCTTCACCTTATCACCCTTAGGCTAATGGTCTGATAGAATCAACTAATAAAGTATTAGAAGCCATTTAAACCAAAACTATTCACTTACATCATATGGATTGGGAAGATAGACTTCCATAGGATTTATGGGCCTATATGATAACATGGAGAAACACTACTATACATACCCCCTATGAGTTAGTGTTGTTGAAATATTGTAACTTCGAAGAATATTCTATATGTATCTTTTTGTGGTCCCTGTGGTCCCTGATGGTCCTACCGGGAGAACCACTTGTATTACATTGTACCCCAATGCTCCTAATCGGAAGAACTAATAAGAGTCATGAGGTAGTCCCCTCTAATTGTAAAGGTGGGTCATCAGCACCCCAGTGTGGTTACTTGAGCCTACATATGTAACTCTAGCCTACATGTCAAATGAGTTAACTTAAGTGAACGAATGAATATAAATAGACATGTAGTGCTCCTCATTTGAGACACACACACTCACTTGAGTATACACTACAACAAAAACTGGATTTAGCGTCGAATTTAGCGCCAGATTTTAGTGTAATTTTTTCCTAATTGTGGCGAACAATCCGGCGCTAAACCAGGCGCTATTGTACATTTTCGTAAAACGCCGTCTATTCAATCTTTTTTTCCGTCCTTTTTAACGTCTATTTTTGTGTCCATTTTTGCACCCAATTTTTTGCATCTAATGTTACGCCTTTATTTGCGCCCAATTTTTCAACTTCTATTGCATCTTTTTTTGTGTCCTTTGTTACATCCTTGTTTGCACCCAGTTTCACGCTCATTTTTGCATCCAATGTTGCGTCTTATTTTGCTCCTAGTTTTTCATCAAGTCTTGCACCCAACTTTGCACCATGTTTTACATAAAATTATGTGTCCAATTCTGCGTCTAGGTTTGCATCCAATTTTAGGCCCAATATTGCGTCTAGTTTTGCATCGAAATTTACTTATAATGTTGCATCCCCATTTGCATCTAATTTTGTATCTTGTTTTACGTCTTTTTTTGTATCCATGTTTATGCCAAATGTTTCATCTCGTTTTATGTCATATTTTGCATCTAGGTTTGCACCTAGTGTTGCATCCCGATTGATGTCTTTTTCTGCATCTATGCTTGAGCCCAATTTTGCACCCAGTGTTGCGCCTAGTGTTGTGCCTAGTTTTGCGATCATGTTTGTATCTAATATTGCATCTAGTTGTGTGTCCAATGTTGCATCCCATCTTGCATTCAATATTACGTCTAGTTTTACATCCAATGTTTTGTCCCGTCTTGCATCTAAAATTGTGTCTCGTTTTAAGTTTTTGTTTCCACCAAATGTTGCTTCTAGTTTTGCACCTAGTGTTACGCCTAGTTTTATGTCCATTGATACACCATATTTTATGTTCAATTTAATGTCCAATTTTACGTCTAATTAGGAATCCACTTTTCATCTATTGTTGCATCTAGTTTTGGACCTATTATTACATCTAGTTTTAAGTCATTAATTGTTTCTAGTGTTGAGTCTCTTTTTGCATCCAATTTTTCATTTAGTGTGACATCCATTTTTGTGTCCACATTTGCATCTGACATAAGGTCAGATTTTGTGTCCACTTTTTTGTTTGGTGTGACGTCCACTTTTACATCATGTTTTGCATTTAGTATTGCGTCTAATATTGCATCCATCTTGCACTACTACATTTTTTACCTTTAGA
>LPNX010442283.1:418099-442230 GCA_001517045.1 Pseudotsuga menziesii
GAGAAGAATTTGAGATGAAAGACCTTGGGTTAAAGCATTATTTCCTAGGTCTGGAAGTATGGAAAAGTTCAGAAGGAATATTTCTCAACCAAGGAAAGTATGCGGTAGAGATATTGAAGAGATTCAACATGTTGGAATGCAAAGTCATGGCCACACCCATGGAATCCAACCTGAAGCTGTTAGCTGATGACTCATTAGAGTTAGTGGATGTGACTCACTACAGACAGATCATTGGGTCATTGATGTGCTTAACAAATACTAGACCAGACATTTGTTTTGCTATGGACGCCTTAAGTCAATATCTTTTTCAACCAAGACGGGTTCACCTAGTAGGTGCAAAACATGTGATGAGATATCTGAAAGGGACTATAGACTTTGGTCGATACTATGATGGTAGCCATGAGTATAGATTGTATGGATACACAGATGCAGATTGGGATGGAAGTATCTCAGATAAGAAAAGCACATCAGGTAGATGCTTTTGTTTGAGGTCTGCTATGAGTTCATGGTTTAGCAGGAAACAGTCCAGTGTTTCTCTTAGCACGGTTGAAGGAAAATACATAGCAGATTGCTCTACTAAGTTGTGAAGCCATATGGCTTCAGAAGATGATATCAGGTCTCTTTGACCTGAAGATGGATACTACAATGATTCAATGTGATAACCATAGTTGTGATGACAAAGAACCCTGTGTTTCGACGTAACACATAGAAATCTGGTATTTCTACTTACAAGATAAGATGCAGATAATGATACTGTAGATGTAGATGATGGTGATTCAGTATTTCTATACTGAATATAGAGATGATGATGTTTTAGTATTCCCATACTAAAGATATAGATGATGATGATTTCAGTATTCCCATACTGAAGATATAGATGATGATGATTTCAGTATTCCCATACTGAAGATATAGATGATATTTCAGTATTTACATACTGTAGATACAGATGATGGTGATTCTGTATTTCTATACTGAATATAGAGATGATGATGCTTTCAGAATTTCTATACTGAAGATATAGATGATGATGCTTTCAGTATTCACATACTGGAGATACAGATGATGATAGTTCAGTATTCACATACTGAAGATGTAGATGATGATGGTTTGGATGATGATGTACTGACGAAGCCTCTGCCTCGAGTAGAGTTCGAACACTTTCGAGACAAGCTTGGTGTTGTTTGGAAAGACCTTCCTCGAAAGGGGGAGTAGTGATGTTGCAGTGGGATTGTATCATCCCTGGGCATTTTCCCTAAAGTGATCCGGAGACCTCGATCCTTGAGAATGAAGAGGGATTGTATCATCCTGGGACATCTGTCCACAATAGATCCGGTGACATCGGTCCTCGAGAACGTGGTGGGATTGTATCATCCCTGGGCACTTGCCCTAAAGTGATCCGGAGACCTCGGTCTTCGAGAATGAAGAGGGATTGTATCATCCCGGGACATTTGTCCATAATAGATCTGGTGACCTCGGTCCTCGAGAATGTCGTAGAATTGCATCACCCTTGGACATAGTCCTAAAGCGATAGGGACTGATTCGCCCGTAATCAATCCGGTAACTTCGGTTGTCGAGAATGTGGTGGGATTGTATCATCCCGGGACATTTGTCCATAATAGATCTGGTGACCTCGGTCCTCGAGAATGTGGTAGGATTGCATCATCCTTGGACATAGTCCTAAAGTGATAGGGACTGATTCTCCCGTAATCAATCCAGTGGCTTTGGTCCTCGAGAATGTCGTAGAATTGCATCACCCTTGGACATAGTCCTAAAGTGATAGGGACTAATTCTCCCGTAATCAATCCGGTGGCTTCGGTCCTCGAGAATGTGGTAGGATTGCATCGTCCTTGGACTTAGTCCTAAAGTGATAGGGACTGATTCTCCCGTAATCAATATGGTAACTTTGGTTGTCGAGAATGTGGTGGGATTGTATCATCCCTGGACTTTAAGTCCAAAAGTGATCCAAAGAATTTTTGTCTTTGAGTTGTGGATTGCAGGTTGTTGCTGATGATGATGATGCCGTACTGATCGAAAGATCAGAGTATGATGATGATGTCGTACTGATCGAAAGATCAGAGTATGATGACATACTAATAGAAAGATCAGAGTATGATGATGACGTACTGATCGAAAGATCAGAGTATGATGATGATGACATACTGATCGAAAGATTAGAGTATGATGATGATGGCGTACTGATCTAAAGATCAGAGTATGATGATGATGCACTATGATTATGATGTTTCTGATCGAAAGTTTAGAGTATGATGATGATGTTTCTGATCGAAAGATCAGAGTATGTTGATGATGTTTCTGATTGAAAGATCAGAGTATGATGATGATGTACTGATCGAAAGATCAGATTATGATGATGATGACATACTGATCGAAAGATCAGAGTATGATGATGATGACGTACTGATCTAAAGATCAGAGTATGATGATGACGCACTATGATTATGATGTTTTTGATCGAAAGATCAGAGTATGATGATGATGTTTCTGATTGAAAGATCAGAGTATGTTGATGATGTTTCTGATCGAAATATCAGAGTATGATGATGATGTTTCTGATTGAAAGATCAGAGTATGTTGATGATGTTTCTGATCGAAAGATCAGAGTATGATGATGATGTTTCTATGTTGATGATGTTTCTGATCGAAAGATCAGAGTATGATGATGATGTTTCTGATTGAAAGATCAGAATGTGATGATGATAATGATCGACAGATTATAATATGATGATGATGATATTGCTGCTGATCGAAAGGGCAAAGTGTTGATGATAATATTGCTGATTGAAAGGTCAAAGTATTGAATATGTTGCTGCTAATCGAAAGGTCAAGGTGTTGAAGATGTTGTTGTTGATCGAAAATTCAAAGTGCTGAAGATGTTGTTGATCGAAAGGTCAAAATGCTGAAGATGTTGTTGCTGATCTAAAAGTCAAAGTGCTGAAGATGTTTTGATCGAAAGGTCAAAATGCTGAAGATGTTGTTGCTGATCGAACAGTCAAAGTGCTGAAGATGTTGCTGATCGAAAGGTCCAAGTGCTGAAGATGTCGTTGCTAATTGAAAGATCAAAATGCTGAAGATGCTGCTGATGATGAAGACTGAAGATTGAATATGAAGACTACATAATGTTGAAAAGCCTCCAATGATTTATAGATGTGTTACCCTGGTATGTTGATGATGTCCCCTATATCTACTCTTGTTGTTGTTGATGTTGCTGTAGATTACCATTCTCGTTAAGGGGGAGTGTTAAAATATTGTAACTTCGAAGAATATTATATATGTATCTTTTTGTGGTCCCCAATGGTCCTGCCGGGAGAACCACTTGTATTACATTGTACCCCGATGCTCCGAATCGGAAGAAATAATAAGAGTCATGAGGTAGTCCCCTCTAATTGTAAAGGTGGGTTATCAGCACCCCAGTGTGTTTACTTGAGCCTACATATGTAACTCGATCCTAGATGTCAAATGAGTTAACTTAAGTGAACAGATGAATATAAATAGAGGTGTAGTGCTCCTCATTTGATACACACACACTCACTTGAGTAGCGCACTTGTGGAGGAGAGAAGTAGCTGGAGAAGGAGGAGGATCAGGATTTGATCTCCTTGCTGGTTTTATCTTTTACCTTTTTTGGGGGGGCATCTATATTGAGGAAGCTTTTGCTGGGTTTTTCCCTTTAGGGTTTTCCCAGGATAAATCTGTGTTGTTCTTGTGATACTGTTTCTTTCAGTTATCCTGCTTATATGCTTTTGTTATGAAAATGAAATGAAATACTGATGTATTAGCTAAGCATATGAAAATTTAACAAGTGTATGGAAAACAAGTCCTTTTACCTACTGAATTTCAAGTCAAAACCTTTCGTATGGCAGCACAATTAGGAATGAATTTGGATGAAGCACAAAAACAACGAATATTACAGATTAATGAGTTAGACGAGATCAGACAAGATGCACTCCAAAGAACCATGCTAATACAGAATCAAGGAAAGACATGGCTTGATAAATTTATTAAGCAAAAGCAATTTAATACTGGAGATTGGGCACTACTATTCGACTCACGATTTAAAAATTTCAAAGAAAAGTTAACTACCCATTGGATGGGCCCATACGAAGTAGTTATAGATTTTGACAATGGGTTAGTAAAAATTAAAACAATTGATGGCTCACAAATTTCCTTTGTAGTAAATGGACATAGACTCAGACTTTATCACCAACCGACATCTAAACAAGATTTTATACATAATGTTTTGTAGCAAAATGAAATGGAATTAGTCAAAGGGGAAGCTATTCCTCCTCCTCCTAATCCTTAAAAAGTATTTTGGGTTATTATCACTTGTATATATGTAAATGTGTGTGTTCTTTGAATAAATAAGAGTCATTTCTAATAGATTGTTTACAAGGGACTAATTTTCTTTTTATAATGTTATGTAGGTTTTCATGAATAATTTGAATCATCTAACAAGCGGTTTTGCATTTTGATTAGAAGTAATTTATCTCTATAAGCAGCTCATGGAGTATTACTTGGAAAAGGGAAGTATGTTAAAACACTCATCAGGTAGCTTAACCTTTCTAGGGTACTTTTGAAATTTGCAGCTTATAGTGAAAATTAAAAAAATTACAATCCTTTGTATATCATTCTTAACCAGCTCTTCTATGATTCATATGGTTTTTGGTATTTTGATTTAGACATGTATATTTCTGATTTGCTATTTGAACAGTTGCTTGACAGAACTTCTTTAATTATCATATTTTTCACACTCTCATCTTACACCTATGGATTACTAGTTCATCCTATGCTTGTTATCAAAACTGGTCTCTCATGTATTTTGGTGATAACTCGAGAGTAAGTGGAATTTTTGTCTATGGGGAACATTACTTTTCTTTTATGAAGAAGAAGGAATGTAAGGTTAAAGAACACCTTTAAGTTATTCTCTTTTGACATGATCTATGGTTAAGGCCATTATGAAATTACTTATAAGTTTATTTTACAAAAATTGAATTATGTGTTTAGCAGGACTTAACACACTCTAGTACCAATCGGCTTCCATATATTTAATATCATTACACAAGGAAAACTCGCTGAGGTACTGAACAAGCCTACTGGCAGGGGGTCAATGCTAAGTAAAAAATTAAAACACAGAAGCTCGATAAATGAAAGCAAACTCGTCGAGGTACCGAACATGCTCGTTGGCAGCGGGACTATGCTTGCATGGTACCAAGGTAAACATGTCGGGGTACTGAACAAGCCTGCTGGCAGCGGGGCAATACTTGGTAAACGAGATCTGGTTAATGCACTACTATGCACATAGTTCGTAAAACAATGATAATATAAAGATTTTTTTTTAGAATTTATGAATAAACATGTTACGGCCAATTGTTTAACATGTCATTTGAGAATGGCTTTCAGTTGGGCTTGACCCTGGCCATTTAATTCAACAATTAACTAGGATGTTATTATCCTAGAAATGGAACCCATAGCTATAAATCTCACATACTCTGGGGTAGACTTAAATATTTTCTGATGACAGGATATCTTTAAAATAAGGCATAGATGGCTAGCTTTTCCTATGGCATTCTTTTGGTTATATTATTATAATTCAAGTGGTCTTTCTAAGCACTGTTATATTTTTCATAAATATACATATCTGAATCATTTTGATTTACTACTTGGTTTTTCTTTTTCTTACAAAATAATAAACAACATGATATAACTCTTTAATTTTTATTTTCTGGAACAATCAATTCTTCTCTCTTCTATGGATTGAGGACATGCCATATATTTTGTTTGGGGGGAAGGATTGGGAAAAATTATACTATTTTTATTTTTCATTATTTCTGACAGATTTATTTATCTCTGACAAATGATAAGTGTTTTCAGGATAATATTCTTGATGTATTTGTAACTTCGGAATGTATTCACTTGTATATCTTATGTATTGTACCCCGATGTTTATTTCGGGATGTGTCTATAATGTAATTGAGTCATGTCAAGCCCCGATGTTTTGATTGGGAAGTTTCTATAATGTAAAAGTCATGTCAAGTCATTTTGGGTAACCCTCCTATGGGTCAAGGGTTAAAGTTCCTACAGTTATGGAGCCCCAGGGTTATTAGACTATCCTAGTGAAGTCGACCCTAGGTGAGTCATTATAAGTTAGGGAAATAGTCCCCACCATCTAAGTCAAGGCTAACCCTCCTTGTTGAGCAGAGGGCAAAGTACCCACAAGTTGTGGGGCACTAGGATTATTAGACACTCCTAGAGATGTCGGCTCTAGTAAGTATTTGTTAAGTGAGGCCGACATGTTGGAGTGCGCTTCAAGTGAACGAAAGAATATAAATAGAGAGTGAGCCTCTCTATTTATCACACACACACTCACTCATTGGGGCGCATGAGTGAGAGAGGAGAATCTCTCTCCGTGTGTGAGAGAGAGATAGAAGTTGTGGAGATCATCTTTATGTTTTCGGGTTTTACTGCTGCCATTGGTGCTCATTCTATCTCTGAGGAAGTTGCGGGGTTTTATCCTTTATGGTTTTCCCAAGGAAAATTCTTTGTGTCTCTTGTCTCTTTTGTTTTATTGTTGTGCATGTTATTCTCTCAGTTAAAGATCCTAAGATCATTATGCTAGCTTAGAATGATAAAAATCTAACATGGTATCAGAGCTAAACAGAGAAGAAGACATTATGCAGCTGCAGAATTTAGGGATTCTTACATTTTGGGTTTCTCTCCACAATCCATCAGCAAAATTATGCTAGGCTGACTCTCCATTGAAGGGTGCATCTTTCTGTCGAAGCAGAATTCGATTCCGATCATTTTTAGTTTTTGGTGCGGGAAATTAGGGCTTTCTACAGAAGAGGAATTTTTGAGTGATCCCAGCATAGGATTGCTCCCCTCATCAAAATCGAATTTTAGAGACCTGGATCAATATTTTTGGTTGGGTGAAACTCTGGGAAAGTCAAACCCTAGTTTGACCCCGAGCTAGAAAAACCCTAAATACTAAAACGGCTAAGTTTTGGTACATTCACTATATAACAATATTGGAGAAGGATCAGCAGCTGAAAATTTCAAAGGACGAAGATAAAATCATAATTTACACTGTATCGAAAATTCAGCCTTAGATTCGCTATATTTTGGGAGCTATGATCCCTCTACGTTAGGGTTCCAACCTCTTCCAGGATTCATCCCTAAACATGATACCTGGGGAGAATTGCTATATCTTGGGCTACAAAGGTCCAAATTAAAATTTTGAAGATGTTCCAGAAATTTAACAGAATTTAATTTATGTGTTCCGATATTCAGACTCAAAAGATGAACCAGTGACATGTGGTAGTCCGTACAACTTCGCTGTTCTGAACAGTCCTGTAACAGGTCACCTTGGGAAAACAATCCTAAGTCCCAATTGGTGAAACCAATTATGATGAAAACTGTGGTTTTGGATCAGGGACATGTGAGGATATCTTAGTGCAAAGTTTCACACATAGAGAAGTAGCATTTGCAGAGATACCATAGAAACAGCAACAGGCATTTTTGTAGAAGAAATTGGAAAGCTAGGGCTTCCTGTTCTAGGAGCTTCCCTCCACTGTTTTCAGAAAAGGAGTACATTGGATAGCTTTCCTTGAAGAGATATATCCTTCTATCCAATCGTGTCTGAAATATTCCAATTTTTGAAAATTAGGTTTTCTCTGACAAACCCTAGATCAACCAGCTCCGGAACCAGGACGGACACCTCAAATCGGTAAGATCTAATCTTTTGCTATTTTCATTTGAGGTTCTCATTTCAAAGTGATCTATCACATCAGATTGATGATAAGCTTGGTGAAGTTGACAACTTCCAAGCATGGAAGCATATGATCTCCCTGAAGAAAATGAATTGGACACCTACACAAGTAGAGAGGTTCCAGTTCCAGAGGGAGATGAGGCTAGAATCCTTACACAAGAAGAACTTGGTCAAGGCCAAGAAGATCATTGTTGATTCAATCACGGATCAAATTGTACCACAAGTGTCTTTCCTAAAGACACCGAAGATGTTTGATTCCTTGACCAAACTATTTGAAGGAAAGAACATAAATCAGAATATGACCTTAAGAAACCAGTTGAAGAATGTGGAGATCCAAAATGCAGAGACCATACAGTCATACTTTACGAGGGTCTCTCAAATTAGAGAACAAATTGAAGCGGTAGAAGAAGAAGTGGAGAATGCAGAAGTGGTGATAACCATCTTGAATGACCTCCCAGGATCATGGGATTCATTCATTCAAAGAATGTGTGCCAGAAGGAAGTGATTACTTTCAGCAGACTCCAAGAAGAAGAAGAAGCTCGACTCATAAGAAGAAAAGAGAAGATGGGAGCAACTGAATATCAAGCTCTCACGATCCAAAGAAGATCCCGCAATCGATGAGGAATATGAAGATCTCAACTCTTGAAGAACCTCTTATCCACCTTAGCATCTGGATAAGAAATGATGCTATTATGAATGAAGAAGATGATGAAGTTGAAGGCTCAAGAAGGAGTCTACCCACGAAACAAATAAAGATAAGTATTCAATTGTCATTTCATGATATTGTTTTGTTATACATTTGTTTATATTCAGTTGATGTATTATGCATGATATATTGTTTGCATTAATGACAATATACTACTAATATGAATGTGATGGGTAAGTAGCTCATGGTTCTATACAACTATCCATTGCTACTTATCTAGAATGAAACCTCTTTGCTGACATATTGGATTAGTGCACAATCTCAATGTTGTCCTCGTAGAGATGGAAGGCATCTAAAAAGTTTTAGTGAGATATGGATGAATGTTGTATTGGCTAAAGTAGTTGCATGATCATATATTTATGCATAAGAACTTGCCAGTATGAATATTCCTTATGAAATGTTTCTAACCATACAAATACATTTGACTTGTAGGAAAGATCGCGTACATAATCGCCTACAAGCAAAGAAGGATAAGACTTGTTCCAAAGAACAAGTGACAACAGTTCAAGATGAAGAATAAATATGATGAATGCAACGACATCATTAATAAAGAACCTTCCAGCTATGAAGAAGTAACCAAGAAGAAAGTGAAGACCAGTTAAAGAAGAATGATGTCTAGGATGCAGTATAGAGACCTGAAGAGAAGTTCATAGTTCCATCATGCAGTAGATGGAAACATCATGGGATAACACATGCATAATGAGCTTGATGAATATCTAAACCTATGCTACAAGGTTGATACAGGATGACAAGATCACAGATGGGTGTGAGAAGAACTTTTGAAAAAGTTCAAGATAGAGGATCTTGGTATCCAATGATCCTAGATGGATACTACTTGTCACTCCGGTACAGAATGTTTCAGTGCATAGAATATGAAAGACAGAGGGAGAATGATGCTTTGCTTCAGAGGGAGTGACTGTAGAAGATCTTGAGGTTCGACATGGTATGACAGGATGGATAGATTACTGATGACTCTAGGCTTTACTAAGAGTAAAGTGGATTCCAACCTTTGCTTCAAGGTTGAAGGCGGAAGACCAGTGATGATCCTATTATGTATCGATGCACTACGTTCTAGGCATAGAGGTGTGGACAAGGGAAGTATGAAGTAGAGATCTTGAAGAGGTTTAGGATGATGGATTGCAAGGCCATGGCCACACCTATGGCATCAAACATGAAGTTGTTGAGTGCTACTTCATTAGAAGCGGTTGATGCTATGATGTATCGTCAAATGATTGGTTCCTTGATGTACCTAACAAATACGAGACTAGATATTTGCTTTGCTATGAACACATTGAGACATGTTCACCTGATGGTTGCAAAGCATGCAGTGAGGTACCTGAAGGGTAGAGTTGATTATGGGCTCAAGTATGAGGCGAATAAAAAGATTATGTGGATTCATATTGGGTAGGCAGTGCCATTGATAGAAAGAGCACTTCGAGGTGCTACTTCAGTATGGGATCAAGTGTGATCTCTTGGTTTGGTAGGATGGAGTCCTGCATGGCACTGAGTATAGTTGATGCAAAAGATGTTGCCACTTGCTATTTGGGAGGTAGTATGTTTCTTTTGAAAAATAATATTTGATTTGGTTGATCTGACTTGCATTTGTTGTATGATGTAGAGAGGAGCAGTGATCCAGATCAAGATCGCTTGAAAGAAGGATTTCTAGCATAGCTGATGAGACATGTTGTTTTCGGATGTAATAGGTCCTGGTGAATCTCACAGGTCATCCTTGGACATAATCATCCCTGGTTTGATTCTATGCTAGAAATGGCCAAAGTAAACTTTGAGTACTTCAGGGAGAAGCTTAGTGTTCTTGAGATCAAGGTTCCCTCCAAGGGAAAATGATGAGACCAAGAGCCATTCTGACATGGGAGAGGATTAAGTTCCTTCCATGGTCAGATGTAAGGGCTAAGCCATTCTATCATGGTGAGAGGATTTAGGTTCCTTCCATGTTAGATATGAGTGCTATTTCCATTTTGGGAATGGAGGTGCTTGGTCATTTACCAGGGAAACTCAGTCTAGGACTGAGAAGCCATTCTGATGTGAGAGAGGGATGTGTTCCCACTTGATTAGATGTAAGGGTTGAACCATTCTATCATGGCTAAAGGATTTGGTTCCTCTCACGTCAGATGTGAGTGTTGGCCATTCTAACGAGTAGGTCAGATGTAAGGGCAACTGCCATTCTCTGGGAGAATGGAGGCACCTGGTCAGTTAGTAGGTAGCTCAGTCTGGGACTGGGGGAAATTCTGATGCGATGATAGGATTAGTTCCTCCATGATCAGATGTGAGTGCATGCTCTTTCGATGTGATGTGTTTACACATGGTCGAATGTGAGTGTAGAGCCTTTCTGATAGGATGAGGTCGGATATAAGTGCAGAGCCATTCTGGCGCGATGTGTTTACGCATGGTCAGATGTGGGTGCTGTGCCTTTCTGACAAGATGGGGTCGGATGTAAGTGCAGAGCCATTCCAATGTGATGTGCTTGCACATGATTGGATATAAGTGCTGAGACATTCTAGCGCGATGTGTTTACACATGGTCATATGTGAGTGTTGGGCCTTTCTGACAAGATGAGGTCAGATGTGAGTGCTGGGCGTGCATTTCTAACAAGATGAGGTCATATGTAAGAGCTGGGTGGGAAATGCTAACTTAAGTTTTAGATATAAGCGCTGATGAAGACCTACATGAAGGGTAGGCCTACAGGATTGACTCTATAGAACTTCCTATGATGAGAATAATGAAGAAGATAGCACCATTTGATTGAGATAGCAGAAGCAGTAATGATGATGATGATTCAGTGATGATATAGCTTCGATGATGATCTAGATCAAGTGATGATCCAGACTTGATGATGATCCAGTAGTGACGATCCCATTCAAGTGATGATCGAGTAGTGACGATCCTGATAAAGTGATCATCTAGACTTGATGATGATCCAGTAGTGATGATCCCAATCAAGGGATGATCCGGTAGTGACGATCCTGATCAAGTGATGATCTAGACTTGATGATGGTCCAATAGTGACGATCCATATCAAGTGATGATCTAGACTTGATGATGATCCAGCAGTGATGATTCAGATCAAGTGATGATCCAGACTTGATGATGATCCAGTGATGATGATCTAGATTGAGTGATGATCTAGATCCAATGATGATGATCCAGATCGAGTGATGATCCAGATCCAGCTGAAGATGACTTGAAGATGAAGATGACTTGATGATCATCCATATTATACAGAGAAGAAGACTTGTGCTGATAAATTGTGTTGAGAGAATACCTTCCTAGTTAAGAGGGAGTGTTGATGTATTTGTAACTTTGGAATGTATTCACTTGTATATCTTATGTATTGTACCCCGATGTTTATTCCAGGATGTGTCTTAATGTAATTGAGTCATTTCATTCCCTGATGTTCCGACCGGGAAGTTTCTATAATGTAAAATTCATGTCAAGTCATTGTGGGTAACCCTCCTATTGGTCAAGGGTTAAAGTCCCCATAGTTATGGGGCCCTAGGGTTATTTGACTATCCTATTGAAGTCGACCCTAGGTGAGTCATTATAAGTTGGGGCAATAGTCTCCACCATCTAAGTCAAGGTTAACCCTCCTTGTTGAATAGAGGGCAAAGTCCCCACAAGTTGTGGGGCACTAGGGTTATTAGACACTCCTAGAGATGTCGGCTCTAGTAAGTAATTGTTAAGTGAGGTCGACATGTTGGAGTGCACTTCAAGTGAACGAAAGAATATAAATAGAGAGTGAGCCTCTCTATTTATCACACACACACTCACTCATTGTGGTGCATGAGTGAGAGAGGAGAATCTCTCTCAGTGTGAGAGAGAGAGAGACAGAAGCTGTGGAGATCATCTTTATGTTTTCGGGTTTTAATGTTGCCATTGGTGCTCATTCTATCTTTGAGGAAGTTGCAGGGTTTTCTCCTTTATGGTTTCCCTGAGGAAAATTATTTGTGTCTCTTGTCTCTTGTGTTTTATTGCTGTGCATGTTATTCTCTCAGTTAAAGATCCTACGATCATTATGCTAGCTTAGATTGATAAAAATCTAACAAATATAAGCAGTGGAACTTGGTTATAGCATGAAGCAAATTTTTTTACAGCAAAATCAATATGGAGAACTATATGAAGGATCGAATGAAGGTCCAAATTAAATACCAAATGACGATCTGAATAAAACATTGTGATATCATAGCACTTGTGATTAAAATTTGCTAACCAAATTTTGTTTTTTTGGAAAATAATTTCTTACCTTCATGTGGATGCTTAGAAATGTTTCTTATCATTTAATTATTGAAAACCTTGTCCTCTTACCCAATCATGCATGCAAACTATTAAATGATCGATCTTTTTGTTAATCAAGGTTATCGTAAATGCGATTTATACCTTTTGCGTCATATGTTCAACCTGTCCAAATTTTTACTTTGGACATGGTTGAATTAATTTTAAAACTTATGAACTTACTCATTTATGTATATGCCCATTGATGGCTTACGTCTCAAAATTCACTATGATAGTGTGATCTGTTATCTTTCTCTTTGCTCAGTGGGACCTGGAATTTCTCTTGTTTGGGGGAATGTTGATCCTAGATTTTTTTTATCATTTTTGGCAGTTAAATTACTCATTTAAACATATGTTTTATTATCTTTTTGCATATTTTATGTCACCCAGATCACTATTCATCTTAGGTATGAATGTATTTAAGGTTTATATAAAATCCATTTATTATTATCATTTTATGATTTATTAATTAAAAGTGACATGGTTTGAAGCGCATTTGATATATTAATTGATATGTACATTTTTTTGTAGGTTATATAATATTTTTAGGACAAATTAACAACAAGCACGCATTCAGCTTGCCATGCGCACATCACATCCAAATCATCAGCTAGCTCGCTGCGCGATATTTGTTGGCAGGTTTCCAGGCATTTGGATGTTATTATT
Source organism: Pseudotsuga menziesii (assembly GCA_001517045.1). NCBI lineage: Eukaryota > Viridiplantae > Streptophyta > Pinopsida > Pinales > Pinaceae > Pseudotsuga > Pseudotsuga menziesii. The sequence continues at coordinate 431,543 of LPNX010442283.1, forward strand.
GCAGACCATAGTCCTTAATCGCACCAACAAACAGGCATCGTATTCGTCCTAGATCTGTGCCCAACATATCCAGCTCACGGTCCAGTTCGTTGTTTATCTTTCCGTCTAGATCGCTAACCAGACTGCACGTTGTTGGTAACCGATTCCAGGCATTAAAACATTGAAATAGTTTTGCAAACGACTTGCTGTCCATGCGTTCAGATGATGGAGAAGCCTGCTTCTAGATGATATGCCATCACACCACCCCTGCTCGACACCACACCAATAGTCCATGCGTTTGAAGATGCAATGGTCGACGTTCTAGAAGACTCGCCCATGCGCTATTCTCTACTCACTACCATCTCACCTGCTACGCTAAGGAAGGGGTCATGCGCCACATTTGAAAACCATTTGTGCTAAAGAGGGATCCTATGCGTTACACCGTCCAATGAAGAGAGCCAACGCCCGCTGAAGAAGGAAGATCCTGTGCGTTGGAGTTAGATCAGTTAAACGCATTTATGGATTGACTAAATTTAGAGAGCAGTCGACCACTAAAGGGTTGAATTTCTCATCCCTGTAAACATTGTATATAAAGACCTCCTTGTGCAGAGTTAGAGAGTTGATCATTTCATTTGTAAGATAGTCATTTTTGAAGAAGAATTTTGTATTTATGTTCCATCATTTTAATAAAGTGCCGTATTCTTTGTTGTTTATGATTTGCGTGTGAGTAAACGTTAGCCAGGAAACACCCGTGATTGCTGAGAGGGCCCCTCATCAACCAGAGGTTCATTCTTTCTATGTAATTTTGTTCTTTCTTTCTGTTATAGCTAGTTTCATTTATTTTGATTAGATTACTGATTTTTCCTGTAATGCAACTTTATTTTTGAAGTTAAATAGTTAACTATATGCATAGTTTTCTTTCAGATTTGTTTTCAGCCATTTCATTTCCAGTTTATTGTTCAATTTATTTGCAAGCAGATAGAATAGATTGCTTTGAAATATATCCATTTCTGTTTATTTCCTTTCTGTTATAAGTTATGCAATTTGAATTTCAGTTTATTTATTAACATGCAATGATTTCTTTATATTCATGAATTTGTTTAAGTTTATTTCACTGTCAAATTTGCTTAATAAGTAGGTTTACTTATTGCCTTTATGCATTAGATTTACATCTGCACGAATTCATCTGAAGATTAGATCATTTAGGTTAATTTCTGTCATTTTAATTGTGTAGACTGTCATTTGAACAACATGTTTAAACTATCATCTAGTCACCCCTTTCAGACCTACAGTTCAGTCTGTCATTCAGCCCATAGTTTCATTTTTAGTGTTTTTAATGTGTTTTGAGATTGTTTTCAGTTCTGTTTCTTTAATGTTTTAAGTGTGCTTTGATTGAGATAGTTAGATGATAGTTCTATTTGACATTAAAGTTAAAATTGGATTGTTTTAGGTTATTTATTAAAAGTTACCTTTTTTCACCTTGAATATGTGTTAAGCTATTTTATGTTTTGTTTCTTAAGTTTGTTTCTGATTTCTTTTTACTGATGTATTGTTTTGTGTTCATGCCTTTGGATTGATTTATCCATTTGCATGTAAACTTCAGTATTATATTTGTTATCCTTAGTATGTTTTTAAGTTGTTCATTTTTACATTGTGTGATTACTGAAAGAGACTTGTAGGACAGAATTCAAAGATATTCCTATTAAGTTTTCTAATTGTTTCTTTTTATTTAATCTTCTTTATTAAATTTTCTACTTGTTTTCTTTATTAAGTTTTCTACTTGCTTATTAGTTAGGTCTTCCTTGCATCTTAGTTTCTTATTTGAAAAGTTAGTTGTTGATAGTATCATTTTCAGTTTAAAGTTATTTACTTATAAAATAATTTGTCAATTATTTAGTTTAATATTTTGTTTCGGTTTAATTACCTCAAAAATTGAATTCTTAGGAGTTTGACTCGGTTTTTCATTTTGAAATATCTTTCGATCTTTTGTTTGTTAAAATATATCCACGACACCATAGGAACCCCTCTACCTTCGCATATATTTTGTGTCAAATCTAATCCTACCAATCACGGTCGATAATTAAATATTAGGTGAATTAATCTAGACATTATAACACCCGAACACTTGACCTGGCCATTCACTTGGGGGTAATAAGATGAAGAATTTTATTTCTTAAACCCCAGATTCGAAGATAAATCCTCCATCATTTTATTCTGAAAGTGGCTTCCATGATCAGTGACAATCTCCTTCTAGATCCTGAACCAGGTGATAATTTGATTGAATACGAAGTTGACAGATGTGTCACCATCAGATTTGACTATAGGCATAGACTCTTCCCATTCCATGAAGTAATCCGTGACCATTTCAATAAGACGAGTCCCCACAAATGACGTTCATTTTCAATCCATAAAATACACCCCCAACTCAGTGAAGGCATCGACGATGATAATAGGGTGTAACAGGGCGGGGTGCGATTGCATGTTCTGAGAAAACACTTGGAAAGGGTGACATATATTGACCTTGTTAATGCAATATTTAAATATCGATGACCAATAATAAATGGCTCTTAAAATATTTTGAGTTGTAGCAATCCCGGATAAATGACCACCACACGCCCCACCATGGCAGTAATTAAGCACGACCTCATCCTTCTCATGAGTCAAATAATGACATAATATAGATTCCACCCCATGCTGATAAAAGGTATCACCAATGATGAGGTAGCATTATGATGTAAGTGTTGTCATTCATTTGTCTTGAGATGCCGAGGTAAATTCAGATTCTATAGATAGACGATGATATATCCATACCAAGGGTTCATAGATGAGTTGAGAAAAGTGTGCTCATTGACAAACGAGTCCTCATGAATCATATCCTCATCCAACCTAGCCTTAACTTTGTGAAGACCAAAGAATTATTGGATCTTTTCGAGACAAAATCAAGGTCAAAATATTGTAAGATAACAGTCCATTTATTATACTTTCCCCTATCATCTGTATAATTAGGATGAACTGAAATGGATTGATGCGTGCTACAACCGTCGTATGGTGAAGTGATATTTAGTGTCATAATTGTTGGATTGTGTGAGTAGTCGCTAAGGCCAACTTCTTGATGTGAGTATATCAAAATTCCACATCAATGAGAATTAATCTAAAATAATAAATAACGTTCCCATGGAGCACTTCGTCCTCTTGAACTAGAACCATACCAACTATTTTTTGAGACACGACCACATAGAGAAAAAATTATCTACTATAGTCTAGGGTACTGATTAGAGGGGGTGATTCCAAGGATTTATTAAGGGCATTGAAGGAATACTAGGCTCACTCATCGCATAAGAAGGGAATATCCTTCTTCAATAAGTGCATAAAAACCTTGGTCAAGTTGGCATAATTCACAAAACACTGATGCAAAAAATTAGCCATCCCTTGGAGACTGTGAAGTTGTATAATTGTCTGCAGGGGAGGAAACTGAAATATTTCCTCAACCTTCAACATATCAACCATAATCCCCTCTTTTGACACAATGAATCCCAATAAGAGACCAGTCCTAACACAAAAGATAAATTATTGATGGTTTAAGTGAATCTGGTAGAAAAAACATCTTTCAAAGACCAAACACATATGTATTGGATGATCCACTCTCTTATTAGAGTGAGTAGTGAGGTTGTCCAAGTACACTTCAATGATACGTTTAAGGTCATGTAAGGAAAAGGGCATATCCTGCTGAAAAGTAGCTTTGGTTTTTCTAAGAACAAAAGGAATATTCCAGTATGAAAAAATAACCCAAGGACATATAAATAAACTCTTATGTTGATCCTTATGCTTAATCTAGATCTTATTATAACCGAAAAACCGTCCATAAACAAGAAAAATTCGCTTCCTGCACACTCATCCAGAATTTGATTAATAAATGGAGTGGGGAAGTTATCATTAGGACATGCCCTATTCAGATATATAAAATCAGTGCAGACATGGAGGGTTCCCTATTTCTTATCTACAGAAACAAGATTGGATACCCATTCAGTTAAGGGAACTAGGTAAATGAAGCTAGTTTTAAGCAACTTCTATACCTCATCCTTAAGGGCAGGTGCCTTACGTGGATTCACAACATGTAAACATTGTCGAAAATGATTTAGAATTAAGATACATTTTTATATAATGCTCGACAATATGAGGGTCTTTCATTGACATTTCTTCACATGACCAAGAAAATACATCACCAAATTCCTTGAATAACTCAACGTATGTCTAAATCATTCAAGTGAACAATCCGCACTGATGTAAACATTCTCCACTTTACCAAGGGTTCAAAAAATGTTGATCAGAATGGTGGGAGATATGCTCACCATGTTCCCTTCAATATATATACCGTGAGTTCCTAATGGGTCCACGATATTACCAACTTTCTCACTCAAGGTCGATCAGAATTCATTATATTCAATCCGTTCAAGCACTGGAAGGAAATAGGATCGATGATGCATATCCTCCCATGGCTGTTCCAGACTCGTCATGGCCTCGATAATAGTTTCGTCTGAAGGAAAAGTGTCTTCTAGGAAATCATGTGAGCATAATAAATTGACTTCCCAAGCAGGTGGTAAAAGGATATCCTCCTCTTCCATACGTGAAGAAGAAGGAATGGGGTCTGTAGTAACATCAAGTACAACTTGATAAGCAATTTTTGTTGTAGATGATGGAATATCCTCTTTGGTGGGTAAGCGAGCTTCTTTGGAATCAAATAGAGAAGGAATATTCCATAGGTATCTCAAATAGGAGGTATGAAATGACATATACTCAAAGGTTAAGAAACACCACCAGGCATGGAATCAATATCTAGGATCTATGCTGAAAAGTTAAAAGTTCCCATCAACGAAGGATATATTTTGACACCAATGTTCTTGGTTTTCGGCTAAGAATTATCAATTACTAGGATAGTGGAACCCAATGATGATTATGAATTAGATTTATCATATGATAACTAGTCAATCGTCACTATACTGCCTTCTTGGGGAAGCATATGACACAAAACACTGACGACAAGATCCCCTTCATGGCATAAATCCAGTTCTGACCTAGTAAAAGATTATAGTTAAGGGGTGCATATACCACCTCAATATAGATCGACAAGGTCCTCCCCCCGAACTAGACCTAAAGGTATGGAATAATTTCATGCGGTCTAAATTAGATTCCATCAAATGTTGCCAACATAGTCATGGATTTGGACAACATGGGAAATCCAAGGCCCTTCCAACAAGCCAAATACATCACAAAGGTCACAACACCTTCATAAATGACTGTATGTTTAATGGTGTTATTCAAACCCTCTACATGAAATTAGAAATCCACGTGGTAAGGTAAGCGAGTTTAGACATCATGAGTCTCGAACTTGATCATACTAGGGTCATTCGAATAAATTCCTAACACATTTCTAGGGTTGGCATAACACATGGAGTCTAACCAAAATCCTCTACAATAGAATAGTGATGGGAGGATGAGGAATTAGGATTGTGCGCCACACACTTAAGGACTCCTTTTGGTACACGTAGTATAGCCTCAATCTTATCGATTTGCAAAGGGATCTATGGAGGAGGAGGCTCTTTTCCCATGGTCGGTTGCGACAGACCCATAATCGCATGAATGAGTCGCAACATGTACAACTAATGAAATATTAATACAACCATAAAAATTTTCATGAGATGGAGGGTTTTTATTCTCTCCAGAACCAATTCTGGTGGACATAGTCCTCGAAGTCATGTTTTAATTATGTGAAAGAGGATTTATCAACACAGCTGGGCTCTATGCTATAAATTTTGTGGTCTCGTTGATCCTAGGGAACAAGTGTGTAAGGTGGTATCTTTGTTACGCATAAATCTCATCACCATCATGTGTTGAGGCCCAAAACATCAACAATTTCCCTCAATTCCCAAATTGTGAAGTTGGACATTGTCCCAGACTCCAATTTTCCATATTTGAGTCCACCATCGCCTTGTCCTTTAATGCAAAAAGTGTTAGCCTCTTCAGTAACACCCATTGTCTCTTGAAATTGAACGGTGCCACCACCTATACACTTTGTTCAAGAAGCGGTTATGTTGGCTCTCCAAATTGACACTCTTTTGTACCTCTTTATACCCTCCATACACACCTTTGATATCTTCATTTGATCCTTTTATCCCACAAATCCTTCTCCATTTTAACATATTCACCCAAATATTCAACAAGTTATTAAGGTATGATAATTCATTAATATCCTTTGATTTAATGTTTAAATGTCATTTCTTGAAGTATTTGTGACTAATCACATTTCTGCAGCATACTTTGATTTTTGTAGTACATGTTAGCATTCAGCAGCAGTTAGTCATTATGAAGCTTCTCCATACGTGGCCAGCTTTCTCAAACAAATCTGAGTTTATCCATCTCCAATCTCGTTGATGACTCATGTACGGTTAATGCAATATTCATCTCTAGGCACTACGTTCCATAGAGATGAAGATTTTCTATTTGACAACAAACTAAAGCATATTTCGTTATCCATTAATTAAGGGATCAAACAGTTGTATCATTAAATAGCAGGTCGAGTTTGTTACTGTAAAACCGGAAGTGGTTATCTCAGCCTTCGAGCTATAAAAGAGCCATGGATCGAAAATGTAAAAAAGCCTAGAGAGCATAGAATAATGTGTATGTAGACATGGACTAAGATGTATATGTATGCGTAATACAATGAACGGTTAATAGAAGGGTTGCGTTGCTAATTGCTGGTTCTTTTTCTGAATGTGACAGAGTTATGATGTTTTTATAAAGAACGGATAATTTGGTAAATTATAATCTGATCCAGTTCATATTGTTAATGTCTTGTTATATGCCTGTAGCTTAAATCTCTTAGTCTGCAAATTCCATAAGGACTTGTGGTTTTGTTGGCAAGGATCCACCAACATAGACCATAAGCCCTTCCTCTGTAATTTTAAGTGTTTATAGTTAGATTAGCTAATTGTTTTTGTTTCCATTAGAAATAAGAATTGTGCTTAATCAACTAACTTTAGGAATAATATTTTATTTATTTTGATGAGATAATATTCATAGCATTTGTTAGTTTAGAAATGAGCTCGGGTAATAGGATAAGTTGATTTTAAAATACTGTTTTAAATACTTAGTATTGTACGTCTGATTTGTTTTGTTGTAGATTCAAATTATGAGTTTGAAAATCATACATTAAGTCTGTAAAACTTGGTTCACAATGAAATAAACTTCATTATATTTTCTTTTAAATTGTAGGATATATAGATGGCGTTCATTTTTCATTATGGTTTAAAGCTTTAAGATTATTCAGTTATGTCCTTAAAGATTATTTGTATTTATTCTACAAATTATATTTATTCTGTTTTAGTTTTAAAATACAAGTTAGTTTGAAATAGTTTTGATCACAGAAACAATTCATTTTTAAGATGAATCAGTAAGCTCTATAATAGTAGTTCTTAAAAATCCATTAATATGATGAGAGCATTTAAAGTGTTAAATGATACATCAACTTCATAAGTTTTCTCTCTGCAACTTACTCTATTTTCTGTTTCTTAGTTCATTTTCTGTAACCTATTATGTTTTCTATGTTGATAAATAGTTTTCCGTTTAATAAGTTTCTAAATTATGTTAGATAGTTCCTAGGTTATGCTTTAGTCTTAGAATTGTCTTGAAGTTAATTTAAAGACTATTTTCATCTTTATAAATAGGATAGAACATGAATTTGAATATTTTGTAGATGTGAGAGTATTCTAATTAATATTAGGACATTACATTTGAATAAGTTTGATAGATTAGAAATCTTCTTATTAAGCATTTTGAATAATCCCTAGGTTAGAATAATTTAGCTTAGAGTAGATTAGATTAAGATAGGCCTTAATCCTGCATATACAGTATTTGCATCTCACAAGCTCCCTTCCCAGGTTGACAATTAAGTGTTGTGTTAGATATTGCATATTTAGGCACAACAATTTTGGCGCCGTTGCCGGGGAGGTGATAAAGGGATTAGAGTCTAGATCGGTTGTTTTAATTTTACACAACAAGGGGGAGGGGAGAACGGTAAGATGAGAGGTAAGAACCTGCACATCCACTACAACGGGTTACCCCCAAAACCTTGTTTTTCCTTTTTTGCACAAGTTCGTTTGATTTATTTAGAGTGTGTTTCCCGTTCTGCAAATATAGATAGTTTACTCTCACATAGTTAGTTTTAAGCATATGTGTTTTTGAAATTTTTCCTTTTCCTGCTGTTGCTTTTGATGTAAGTGTATTTTTCCTTTTAAAAGTATGCAATATTTTTCTTTCTTCAGCAAATAGTAGGATTTCCTTCAAGTAGGGATGTTCATGCTTTCATAATATAGATTTGGATTGCTTTCATTTTAATTTTTGACTGCATATTAGATTATCTAAATATTGGGCCAGTTTTATACTCACAACATTTAATCTTAGCTCCTTTGCTTCTAAGTTAATTTTACATTTCTGCAATGAATGCATTTGATTTACTGCATGCATGAGTTTTCTACAAATAGTTTTAAAATTTGAACTCTACAATGGGGTGCTATAAGAACCGTGTTACTAACCCACCTGTGAAGCAGGACATTTGAACCAGTACAATTTTAAAGATGTTCAAAAATTTGTTGAGTAGAGAAGGGATTATTACTACAAAGGGTTTCTTCAATCCTTGTTGTAGTATTAGATCCATATCTGGAGAAGAGTCCATCTTCCAAAGTGGGCAGCAGATCTATAAGTATCCTCAGCATGAAGGTCCTGATCTACACATTTCTCATTTCTTATTTGTTGAGGGAGCTCAAGAATCAGGGGAAGTAGCTGAAGAAGAAGAATAACTAGAACCTGAAATTACAGAATTTCTTGCTTGCCTAGTACCAGAGGAAGAATATCAACTTGGCTTGGAAATTAAGGATACTAAAGAAGAAATCCAAGCTAGTTAAGAATCTATTAATTCATGGACGGAGTCAGTTTTTCTGTTCCATCCTTTTACTCTTCAACAATTTTTGAAAACCAGATCATATGAAAACCTGGTTCCTCATGGCATGGTATTTGTTCATATACATTACGTCTAGAAAGGGTCTAGTTAGAAAACTAGGAGACTGGTTGGCTAGGCTCCACAATAAAGTTTGTTGGTGATATTTCATTTCTACAAAAAAATTATCTTTTGTTCTGTGCTTAGCTGGATGATGGGAGATTTATTAAGGCTCTCCTTTTAGCAAGTTTCAACCCATCGACTCCAAAACATTTTCTGGGTCTGAAGCTTGAGACATTTTTAGGTACCCTAGAGCCTGCATGCCTTAATGGAAGGCATCCTTGTCATTTGTTAAGGAAATTCATTAATGTTTCTTGGCAAGAGAACTCTACAGTTCATTCGACTCCAACAAATCTATTCATGATTGTTAGGATGTACCAAGTGCCTTTATTTCCATTAACATTAAGGGTGGAATATCTTGCATTGGTTAACAACTCTCCTTATTGGTTGGTAATCCAATGATTTCTATCTATGTTCGACATCAACAAATTTATTCACATAGGTATAATTGCACAAGGGAAGGACGTGGATGAAGACCTTGCAGTTATTTACTCGGTGATCATGGATAGTTTTCAGTGGTTTCAACCTTCATTTTGGATACAGAGTGGTCTATTCTTTTTCTACAGAAATCTAGTAACATTCAACATAGTGGACAGCCTCTTAGAAGAAAATATTCTCAGTTTTATAGAAATATTTGGAAGCAAAGCAAGAGCACTTTTTCATAGAAACTCCATTCTACCACAAAAACTCCATTATGTCATAGAAATGAAAACATGCAGCAAAAACTCCTGACATCCAAAGTACTTTTGAAGAACTTGGTCCTTGAAGGTAATATCAATCTAAGGTAACGATCCTTTCTTCGAAATATTTTTTTCCATTAAATTTAAGGAAATTTTAGCATGGATTATACCTACGTACTTGCTAAGCCCATGCCCTCATATGATTTATCCTATACTCTCGTTTTACCTTTAGTTGTCATCATGATCTTTCAATTTTACCTTACCTCTGTCTTTCATCATTCGATAATCATCCTTATACCTTATAAATGAATCTTCATCTCTATGGCATGTAGTGCCTAGAGATGAATATCTTATCACTTTGAAAATATATTATTATGTTCTCCTATCCATGCAACCTATGATTTATTTTCCTACACAACATTTCATCATTGCACTGACCGTTCAAAATTTTCATAAGCTTTTTTATGCGCCATGTACGTGAATGATTGTTAAATATGAGGCTTATGAATTACCATTATATCCATAGCATTAGAAGCCTTGAGAACTCTGTTGAACACTTGTTTTATGTCTGTTCAATAATCCTTACCATTTTTCACAGTTTCAGGTTCATCTTCTGTTTTCTGTCCAAGTTATAACCTCTGAGAAAATTATGGGGCAAAAGGGAGCTGCACGCCATGAACCAAATTTGTTTTCTATATTAGAAGGTGTTGAGGCCTGGAAACTCGCAGGCGGCAACAGTAAGGGATTCTCCCCAATCAGCATTCCCAACTAGCCCGCTGACTGCTTGGTATAGGGAATCCGTCCGGTTTGAGGTCCGGCTACCGTAGGTCAAAGTAACAAACAAAGGCTTTACCGGTTGTGGCCCGGCCCACCGAGTTTTTGTATTTTGACTTAAAGGAATGATATGCACGTGCCTAATT
>LPNX010442283.1:449999-463813 GCA_001517045.1 Pseudotsuga menziesii
GAGGCTAAATAAGGCGGAGTTCGGGTGTCGGGTGAAACTCACGTCGGGGCCCGAATTTATCTCCCCAGCCGCAACGTCGGGTGAACTGGAACTCTGGGGCAAGCGATTCACAACCTGAATCGGGCGTCGGAGAGAAGTGGATCGGACGGAGACTTTGGTCCAAGAGCCGCAACGGCGAGTGATATAAGACTCCACTTCTTCCAAAAGAGGCCCGATCCAAAGGGAAGAATTAACAGCGCTAAGGCTCAAATGAGGCCAAAAACCAAAATTTCGCTAAGGTAAACCTTCACACTCTTAAAAGTGTTAAAACCGATCTCACGACTCACATTGAACTGAACGCAACCAGCCAACAAGACGGACGCTCAACTTTAAAGCAAAGATACTCAAAGACGCCAAAAATTCAACCTTAGATTCAAGTAAATCAAGATAAGGAGGGGTCGCAGAATTTAAGTGAAAAACTGAAGTCGGGGAAAAGGTTGCGGCAGCAACAGAAGGTTTTCCCGAATTCAACGCATGCAAATAAATATTTTAAGGCGTATGGTATCAATTTTTCCAGAAATTTTAGGGGCATGATGATGAAATTACACTGAAATTCACCCAGGTATTTTCTAGGAAAGTCATGCACATTGGTGATTTTATCATGGTGGTTTTAGAGAAAGAAGTTTCCCGTGCCACTGGTCTACCTCGTCAAGGAGAGCATTGGTTTAAGAATAAACCCATAGAACCCACAGTGTGTACCGGGTTTTTAAAAGAAGAACATCAGTCTGCAAACTGGAAGAAGGGTTTTCCTCGAGACTGGATGCAAGCTGAATGGCGTAATGTGCTCTATGTGTTACAGAAGTATTTGACCTGAGAAGGAAGGTATGTCACCACCCTAAATTACCATATTCACCTACTATTGCATTTTGAAGCAGAAATGGAAATGAATTTCCCTTATTTCCTATACAAGAGTTTAGCTAAGTTGTCGATAAGGTTCAAAAGCGTTATGGTAACCCTTCTAACAGTATTTATTATCACGGGTTGGTCAAAATTCTCATTGAGGATGAACTGCATCTCCGAAAGGATAGTTGGGTAAATTTTGTGGAAATAATTCAAGGTCTTCCTTCATCCACAAATCCTCATTCTCCACACATTCACATTTCTCCTTAGTCTAAAGGTTGTGAATTAGCAGTCGTCCCTGGCCCGGAGATAGAACCACCCCTCATTGAACTTTTCTCCTCTATATTACGAAAATCCAAAAAGAAACAACCTTCGCTGAAAATCCCTAATGTCGCAGAATCCCCAATGCAACGTCGACCTCACAGTACAGCCGTATATTTTTGTTGATCTTGAGGAATCTCCTAACTCAAATCCAGGAATTCCTGAGAAAAATAAACCAAGTCCACTTCCCCCATCGTTGCCTTAGGAATTTGATTTTGTACATGTTGAACCTTCCAATTTCATTCTTCCTAATTTTGGTTCTGAACCCATGCATGAAGATCTTCATGTTCCAAAATATGGCCATGTAGAATATGATCCTGAATTGTTTAACCCTCAATAGTATGATTATGGGTCTCCTGATGATCATTTTCCTACACAAGAACCATGTGATGAACATATACCTAAAGTCTTGACCACTTCAGCCATTCATTCTGTCATTGCTCAGCTATAGAAGAAAAACAAGAAGATTAATAAGCTCAAAGTTGTGCTAAGGTTGTATGAATAGGCCCAACAAGAACAAGATCTATTGCTTGTGGAAACTGAGAAATATAATGAGCAATGGAGACATTATAGTCTTAAGCTCCTGCAGAAGAATGAGAAATTGAAGGGAAAGCATGACAAAGTAGTTGTAGGTATAAAACACCTTCAAAAATTAGTAAGGAATTGGAGAATTGAGGCCTATAAGCACTTGTCTCATATCAGTATGTTGAAAAATAAATTGAAGGCTTGATCAAATCTAGTTGGTAGAAACTTGAACATTGTGGTCAATGCAACATAATCCTTGTCAGTGATATTAAAACTCAGTGTTGAAATTTTGAAGACTTTATCTGGTTTGTTTGCATCGGGCATGCAAACAGATAGGAGTGGGAGAGAGATTTGCCAGGAAACAGGACAGTGAAGAATTGGATATCTTTGATTTTGTCAACAAGGTTAAAAATTAGTGTTGAAATTTTTTGATATTTTGGAAAGACATGTTTGCATGAGGACATGCAAACACTCAGGCATGGGAGTATGTTGGCTCGCCAAATTGACACTCTTTTGTACCTCTTTATACCCTCCATATACACCTTTGATATCTTCATTTGATCCTTTTCTCCCACAAATCCTTCTACATTTTCAAATATTCACCCAAATATTCAGCAAGTTATTAAGGTATGATAATTCATTAATTTCCTTTGATTTAATGCTTAAATGTCATTTCTTGAAGGATTTGTGACTAATTACATTTCTGCAGCATACTTTGATTTCTGCAGTACACGTTAGAATTCAACAGTAGTTAGTCATTATGAAGCTTCTCCATACGTGGCCAACTTTCTCAAACAAATCCAAGTTTATCCATATTCAATCTCATTGATGACTCATGTACGGTTAATGGAATCTTCATCTCTAGGAACTACGTTCCATAGAGATCAAGATTTTCTATTCGACAGCAAACTAAATCATATTTTGTTAGCCATTAATTAAGGGATCGAATAGTTGTATCATTAAATAACAGATCGAGTTTGTTACTGTAAAACCGGAAGTGGTTATCTCATCCTTTGAGCTATAAAAGAGCCATGGATCGAAAATGTAAAAAATGAGAGAGGATAGAATAGCATGTATGTAGACAAGGACTAAGATGTATATGTATGCAGAATACAATGAACGATTAATAGAAGGGTTGCGTTGCTAATTGTTGGTTCTTTTTCTAAATGTGACAGAGTTATGATGTTTTTATAAAGCACAGATAATTTGGTAAATTATAATCTAATCCAGTTCATATTGTTAATGTATTTTTATATGCTTGTAGCTTAAATCTCTTAGTCTGCAAATTCCATAAGGACTTGTGGTCTCGTTGGAAAGGATCCACCAACATAGACCTAAGCCCTTCCTCTGTAATTTTAAGTGTTTATAGTTAGATTAGCTAATTGTTTTTGTTTCCATTAGAAATAAGAATTGTGCTTAATAAACTAACTTTAGGAACCATATTTTATTTAATGTGATGAGATAAGATTCATAGCGTTTGTTAGTTTAGAGCCGATCTTGGGTAATAGGATAAGTTGATTTAAAAATACTGTTTTAAATACTTAGTATTGTAAGTGTGATTTGTTTTGTTGTAGATTCAAATTCTGAGTTTGAAAATCATACATTAAGTTTGTAAAACTCGGTTCCCAATGAAATAAACTTCATTATATTTTCTTTTAAATTGTAGGATATATAGATGGCATTCATTTTCGTTATGGTTTAAATCTTTAAGATTATTTAGTTATGTCCTTACAGATTATTTGTTTTATTCTGCAAATTATATTTATTCTGTTTTAGTTTTAAAATATAAGTTAGTTTGAAATAGTCTTGATCATAGAAACAATTCATTTTTAAGATGAATCAGTAAGCTCTATAATAGTAGTTCTTAAAAATCCATTAATGTAATGAGAGCCTTTAAAGTGTTAAATGATACATCAACTTCATAAGTTTTCTCTCTACAACTTACTTTGTTTTCTGTGTCTTAGTTCATTTTCTATAACCTATTATGTTTTCTGTGTTGATAAATAGTTTTCCGTTTAATAAGTTTCTGAATTATGTTAGATAGTTCCTAGGTTATGCTTCAGTCTTAGAATTGTGTTGAAGTTAATTTAAAGACTATTTTCATCTTTATAAATAGGATAGAACATGAATTTGAATAAGTTTGATAGATTAGAAATCTTCTTATTAAGCATTTTGAATAATCCCTAGGTTAGAATAATTTAGCTTAGAGTAGATTAGATTAATATAGGCCTTAATCCTGCATTAGAGGAAATTTCAACTCAAAATGGGCCTCCTAAAAAAAATTAATAAAATAATAGTTAAAATAATAAAATAATAAAATAATATTTATTAATTTTGGAGGAAGAAAAGAAAAAAAAGTACTTTTTTGTTTGTATTTTTGACATATCTCCCCATGTTTTTACTCAAATTTTGATTGGGAGAGCTCGTTGGATGCAAAATTAAATTCCGCATCCAACGAGTACCCGCTCGGCATACTTTTGATGGACACCGCTACCCAAAAAACAAGAAATACCTGAAAAACGTGATGATGATGTCATCATCACGTTTTTTCAGGTATTTCTTGTTTTTGGGGTAGAGGGGTCCATCAAAAGTTTGTCGAGTGGGTACTCGTTGGATGCAGAATTTAATTCCACATCCAACGAGCTCTCTCGATCGAAATTTGAGTAAAAACACGCAGAGATATGTTGAAAATACAAACAAAAAATGTAGTTTTTTTATGATACCTATCCCCAAATTTATATTAAAAAAATGTTTAAGACCTATACGGTATTTCAAATTTAAATAAATTTCATTGGATAACACATGATGACATGGAATTTGAATCAAAGTTAAAAGGCCCATTTTGAGTTGAAATTTCTCTAATGCATATACATTGTTTGCATCTCAGAAGCTCCATTCCCGGGTTGACAATTAAGTGTTGTGTTAGATAGTGCATATTTAGGCTTGACAGGTTCAACTTGAGTAACGCTCTATCTACATAGAGGAAAAGCAGTGCTCGAGTTAAAAAGAGAAAAAAAGAGAAGATTCACGAAGCTTCTCGAAGGAATACTTCGTGGCACCCTCATCCCTAATCTTGTGGACCACTTGGACTCGAGATCCTTCCTTTTTGTATCTACCCTCCACCTCATCCACCATTTTCTCAACCATCCCTATCCTCCCAAGGCCTATAAAACTTGGCTTATCCCCCATGGTTGAGAGAGAGAAAATTTATGTTGTTGCGTTGAGGTTCTGGCCAAATCTAGGGTGAGCATAGAAGAAGCAAGTTGGAGCTTTTGAGGACAAGACATGGCATGTGAAGGAGCATCACAACACTAAGGAAATGGTTGTAATATATCTTCTTCATTTTAATGAAAAGATGGTTCCTTTCCCATAATATCTTTTATGTTGGAATCATTCATTTTATTATTGGATTCCTTAGACACTAATATAGAAATGTAGAACATTTTATGGTGTCTTTGATCTTGCTTATTTGTTTGATGTGTTTTATTCAACACCATAGGAGACAACTACATCACATTGCAGAATAGCCAAAGGACTCATTCCAGATATCTACAAGCTCTAGGGGAATTCTACCATCCTTGTTATCACTCATTTGTTCTATATATGAACCATTCAGACCTAGAGAAACAACTCTTGTCAGCAAGACGTGAGAATTTCGAGCAACAAATCTGGCGACCATTTCGTATATCTGAAATCCAGAGTGCTTCAGTCGGGGTCTCGTGGCCATATTTTGTAAAACACTTAATATATAAATATAAATATATATATATATATATATATATACTTATTTACGGTGTTTATATGTGTTCAAATGGAAAATGATATTTACATGAGTTTCTATGTGTCTTTTACTGTTTATTTTATTTTACAATGAACCATGTTTTATTTATAAAAGTTATGTATGGGTAATATACCAGCCTAAAATGTAGTTTTCCAATGAATAAAAAACAGTGTTATAATACCTAGTATTAATCTGTCACAATGATCTAGGGACTAAAAATACAGTCTCACAGAAGATTTCAGACAATTAAGCATAAAATTGGCATAATGGTGCTGCAATGGAAGTAGCAGCTCTGTATAATCAATAAAGAATGAATAATACAATACAATGATCATGCAAGGTGCATGAATTCCAAGAAAATTCAAATTCCCAAGGAGGTCATTCGAATTGAATGAATAGGTGTAGCTTAACTGACCGTAAGCCACAGTAAACACACTTAGTTAACCAATTGATCAAGTCAAGATTGACTCAACTAAGTCCTAACTGAAGTTAGAGTGCAATGGATGACTGATTCTAACTAAAAGTAGCCCAGACACATGTCACTGCATGCCAACCAACAAGTGGTAGCATATCATTAACTCCAATGAACCTCGATGAGGTTAATTGAAGTCAAACTGGTCATTAGAGGTGGTTGGAGGCGCCCCAGTTGACTCCAATTCATAAATATTAATAAAAATAATCAATATAATGAATGGAGGCACCTTCACCACTTAGCTTAACTGATTGTAACAATCAGTTAGCAATTAGGTGCGTTTATGACACTCAGATCACCCCTAGAGTGCTCCAGTTAGCCTCCCCGAATGAAGGAGAAGGCTTAGTTGGCCTCCTTGACTGAAGGTAGGCGTGGGTGTGCTCATGCTAATGTGATAGTGTGCTCATTTGATGCCAATTAATTCAATAAAACTTAGGATAATGGTTTAACAAGGTCAAATTGACCAAATTAAGTGTGCATGGTGGGTAAATGTCTCCAAAATACTCCCTTAAGATATACTCGAGAGAAGTAGAAACATAAAGTGCATGAAATGATATGGCCCCGACAACAAGGCCATAGGTCACCCTGTACAATAATGTAATGTAACTCAAACAATGCTACAAAATAAATCGAAGTGAGGAAAAGAGGGAAAACCCAGTGGGAACCCCCCCCCCCCCCCCCCCTCAAGCTGAACACTAAAAGTAGTCTGATCACCTTGATGAATTCTCCCCCAACAGTGAATGGAGATAAGTGAACTTATTTTCTTAAAATATCTTGGTGAATATTTCTGCAATCTGCTCATCAGTCGGCCATTATTGCAAAATGATGGTCCTGTCATGCACTAATTCCCTTATATAGTGCATGTGTATCTCTACATGATTGGTCCTCTCCCTAGTAATTAGATCTGTGGATATATTAATATCACTTTGATTGTCACAAAAGAGGACAATGGACAAAGTACTACCAAGATCAAACTATGAAAGGATTCCTTGCAACCAAACAACTTGGATGTAAGCATTCACCGCTCCTCGGTACTCGGCCTCTGCTGAATACAATGCTATGGTGGCCTGCTTTTTGCTAGACCATCAAATGGGGCCACCACCAAACATGAATACATATCTGTAATTATACTTTCATTCAATAGAATCACTCGCCCAATCAAAATCTATGTAACCAACCAGCTCTAGCTCAAAGTCTGCAGCATAGTGAATGTCGTAGGTCCTGGTTCCCTTAATATACTGGAGGATCCTCTTGGCTACCTTCCAATTAATATAATGAGGCTGCTGCATGTATCTTGACACATCATTCATGGCATAACATATATTAGGCTGAGAATGAGTCAAGTAGAGCAAGCTACCTATCAGCTGTCGATAAATAGTGCAGTCCATGGGAGTTGTGCTTTTTCCTTCTTCAAGGCTGATCCTTGGAAGGAAATGGAATGGAGCAGCCTTACATTCATCCATGTTAAAATTGACTAACAAGTCTGATATGTATTTGTACTGAGTGACCATTATCCCATCAAAATTTTGCTCAATTTCGAGCCCCATAAATTGCTTCAAGAGCCCCAAATCACTCATTTCAAATGCATTGTGGAGAGCAGTTTTGATGACTGAAATAGAAGTAACTGTGCTACCTGTAATCAATAAGTCATCAACATATAAAACAATAATAATCAAATTACCATCATACTTCTGTATATACACATTTGGATCTGATTTACACCTTTGGAAGTTTTGCAAGAGAAGGAAGGCATCCATCTTGGAATACCACTCTCTTGGGGCCTGTTTTAATCCGTATAGTGACTTCTTTAGCTTGCAAACCAAATATGGATCAGAAATGTAGCCCTCGGGCTGCTTCATGTATATCTCCTCATGAATATCTCCATGCAGAAAGGCAGAATTAACATCCATATGATGCACTTCTCAGTGCTTAGATGCAGAAATTGCCAAAACTAGGCGAATGGAGTCCATTTTTGCAACCGGTGAAAAAGTCTCATGGTAGTCCACACCTTGGACCTGGGAGAAACCTTTTTCCACCATAATTTCCTTATATTTTCAGGTGCTTCCATCAGCAGCAACCTTATTCCTAAACACCCACTTGCATTGAACCAATTTCCTCCTCGGAGGAAGAGAAACTAGCTCCCAAGTAGTGTTTTTTCTAAAGAGAATTCATCTCTTCATCCATGGCAACTTTCCATCTCGGATCCTTCCAAGCATGGCAGTAGGACTTAGGGTATGAAATTATCATTGAATAGTAATATTCAAACAGCAAATAATCAGGACAAGAGAGTGCAATACCTGCTCTTTGGAAATCAGACCGGGTTCTCCTTGGATCATCTGAATTTCCAATGTTATCACCTGCGGAGGAGAGTGTCTGTCGGGACCAAGTTGGGAGATGATTTTGTACTTCAGGTTCTGATTCAGCATCTGATTTTTTCTGTTCAATAATATCAGAAATCATAGGATTCAAATCAGGTTCATCACCCCCAATTACATCATCCAAATATTCAATAGAATAGGAAGGAAATTCAACAATTTTCTCCTTCACTAGTTCTACCTCCTGAAGAGGCTCATCAAACATGACACTCCTTTCAATGATGATATATTTTGTTTTGATACACAGAAGATTGAAACCTTTAGATTCATCATGATATCTGATAAATAGAAATTCGATGCTTTGCGGTTGCAAATCCCTCCTTTTATCAAGCAGAATTCGGGCCCATGCAGTGGACCCAAACACCCTCAGATTCGACACATCCAACTTATGTCCGAAATATGCTTCGAAAGGGGTCTTCCCTTTCACAGATGAGTGTGGAAATTTGTTCTGAATATATGCTATAGAGTGCATGGATTCATCCCACAAATTTTCAGCCAACTTCTTTGATTCCAACATACAGGTGGTCATCTCCTTGAGAGACCGATTCTTCCTCTCTGCTACACCATTTTGTTGGAGAGTGTAGGGGACTGAATGCTGGATATGAATACCAGTTTGGGAACATATATTTAGTAACTCATTACTGACATACTCCCTACCATTATCAAATCTCAAAATATTGATATTTTTTCCAGATGCATTCTCAATCAAGGCCTTCAATTCAGTGAATTTTTCCAAGACTTCCGATTTCTTTTTGATAAAAAAGACCCATGTGTATCTGGAAAAGTCATCAATGAAAGTCAAAACATACCTTGATCCATTCATGGATGTGATAGGCATGGGACCTTTGATATCAAAATGTATCACTCCCAAGATGCATGATGCTCGACTTGCCTTCCCCCGATCGAACTTATGCTCAGGGTGCTTTCCAACAACACAGCCCTTGCAAATTCCAGTGGTAGCTTTGATGACCAGGAGGCCTTCAATCATATAATTATTCTATAATTTATGCAAGTATTTAAATTTTAGGTGGCCAAACCTCTCATGCCACAGTCTACTAACTTCATTTCCATGAGTCAACAATGCGGTGGGATTTGCATCCGCCACAAAATGGGAGAACTCGTAGGATTTTGCATGATGGTTTGCAAGGCCTTTCGCTACAAGTTTTCCAGATGCAAGTTCTGTGATCTATATCTACATCATCTGAGATAAAGGAGACTCTCTTGGGCACTCCTATATGTTTCATTTTATAAACACTTAGGAGGTTTGATGCAAGAGATGGTACATACATAATATTGGAAAAATAACCTTGCTCAAGATCTACAATACCTTGTCCTTTAGATATGATAATTTGTGGAGTCATCTCCCATGTGGATGGGAATGGATTTGCCGGTCTCCAAAGATGAGAAAGAGTCTCTTTCAGCCATCATGTGATTCAAAGCTCTAGAATCTATCAAGAGAGCTTTGGACTTCGAAGTGCTTTCCATGAGAGCATGACCTCTTTCATCCCGTGGTTCCCGATCTTGTTGATCTCTCCTCTGAAAGCTTTTCGAAAGATTGATGTGATTTTTCTCAAGAAGAGAATTAGTTTCATCAAGTTTCTTTTTCATGCAGGCATGTTTAGGGTGGAAGCCATTCCCATAGTATGAACACTTGACTTTTTCCTTCCCATGACGCACTTTGCTTTTGTTCTTCTTCGAGCTGAAAGGCTCTTCATGTTGTTGGTTTTCAACTTTAGGCTTTCAGAGCTTTGAATTTGGTTTTTGGGTTCTTCTATTTCTTTCCTTTACCCTTCAGATCTTTGGGCCCCGAGACATAGAGGCCTTGATCATAGGAGGATCTGATGATCCCCATCTGGACAAGCTTATCATGTTCACTTGTTAGGGACTCAATGAAGGCATTGAGTTAAGGCATATTCCATCCAGGGGTTATGAGATTCCCCACACATAATGTAGAGACAAACACTGAATAATTAGCTCCAAGTTTGGAGAGAATGGCGAGGATGAGCTGATCATCCTCCTTCTCCACCTTACACTTCTTCAACAGTAAGACAATGTGCTTGAAATTTGTGAAAAAATCATTTAAGGTCTCGAAATTGGAATGTTGGAGAGACATCAACTCGTTTTCAAGCTGGTATACTCTCAAATCATCCTGTTTTCCATACATGGTTTCCAATTTGTCCCAGATTTCCTTTGGAGTCTTCAATCCCGAGAGATGGAAAACAAGAATCCGAATGCTTCATCTTTCTTGTTCAAGAATCTAGCTTTATCTACCATAGAAGTAGGCTCTTCTTCAATGTCCATAGTGACCTGATAGAGTCCTCTGGCATGTAGCTGGATCTCCATATCTCCTTTCCATGAATGGAAATTGAATGGAGTCAAGAGTTCTACAGAAGAAGCCATTTCAAACTACTAGAGCGAATTCTTTCACCTGTTAAAACCTGCAAATCACATAAAAGGGGCACCGTAAGGTCAAACAGCTTGCACATTTTAGGCTTTCATCACACCCAACATAGTTGATCAAGCAAGCTTGACCAACAATTCCTTAAATTGGGGTATTAAGTGATAAGCCTTGGCTTCTGGTGCAGTGTTATATTTTTGAGCTTTTGCTCAAATTTTCATGCAAGATCTGTCAAAAACCATGTTTTTGAGAGATCTGAGCTTCGTCCCGCCATGATATCTGATACCATATTAATATGTCACAGTGATCTAGGGACTAAAAACACAGTCTCATAGAATATTTCAGACAATTAAGCATAAAATTGGCATAATGGTACTGCAATGGAAGTAGCAGCTCTGTATAATCAATAAATAATGAATAATACAATACAATGATCATGTAAGGTGCATGAATACCAAGAAAATTTGAATTACCAAGGAGGTCATTCGAATAGAATGAATGGGTGTAGCTTAACTGACTGTAAGCCACAGTAAACACACTTAGTTAACCAACTGATCAAGTCCTAATTGACTCAACTGAGTCCTAACTGAAGTTGGAGTGCAATGGATGACTGAGTCTAATTGAAACTAGCTTAGACACATGTCACTGCATGCCAACCAACAAGTGGTAGCGCATCATTAACTCCAATGAACCTCGATGAGGTTAACTGAAGTCAAACTGGTCATCAAAGGTGGTTGGAGGCACCCCAGTTGACTCCAGTTCATAAATATTAATAAAAATAATCAATATAATGAATGGAGGCACCTTCACCACATATCTTAACTGATTGTAACAATCAGTTAGCAATTAGGTGCATTTATGACACTCAGATCACCCTCGGAGTGCTCCAGTTAGCCTCCTCGAATGAAGGAGAAGGCTTAGTTGGCCTCCTTGACTGAAGGTAGGCATGGGTGTGCTCATCTGATTCCTATTAAGTCAATAAAACTTAGGATAGTGGCTTAACAAGGTCAAATTGACCAAATGAAGTGTGCATGGTGGGTAAATGTCTCCAACACCTAGGAAGTGCCTATAAGTGATTGACTCAAATGACCTTTCTAACCAGCACACTCTTCAAAAAAGATGAAGAAGTCTATGATTTTTTATGGCATAAACATGGTTCAAATGAAAAACCACTAGCTATGAGTCCATGCATACTACCAAGTCATGAATGTCCCAATATGCAGCCTCGGTCAACAAACCTATCACTGCTTGATACTCAATGATGTTATTGGTAGTCGAACCTATACAAACTACTCTTGAACTAACTAAGTCATGTGATGGGGAATACAAAACCCAAGCATCTGAAGCGAGGTTCAAGGTATGACAACAAGCACCATCAACAAAACCATAAAAATCCATCCAATCTGCATATCCAAAACATGGTATAAACATTACTGACAAAAATATCAAAACCATATTAAAATGCCAAAAACACACCAAAAAGTCATTCAATATACATATATACAAGGTACCACATAGAAATGACTTCAATCATAGTACCATTTTAGGTACAACCCATTGCAAGGTTTCCCGAAAGGTATCCCATCGTAGTAAACAAGCTCGTAGGCCCCTTTCTCTAAAACTTTACTGATGACAAAGGGACCATACCACATGGATTCAAACTTCCCCTTCCCTGTCTTGTCATGTCTCTAATCATAAGTTAGAACCATATTACCTTCGTTAAATACACAATGTTGAATGGACTTATTGTACTGATCCTTAACACATTTTTTGTGTGCCTCATTATCTAAGGAAACATCTCTTCTATTTTCATCAAGGTTTGTCAAGTACAAAAAATGTTCTTCTTCGGTAGAAGTGTTCGGGAGAAGTTCTACTGCAAGTTTGAGTGATGAGATTCGACATTCGATAGGAAGGACAAATTCCAATCCATAAACCAACTGAAACAATGTGAAACCAGTTGTTTTTTTAAATGAAGTTATATAAGCCCACAGTGCGGAAAACAGAATCAAATGCCAGTTGGATTTGTGATCTCCAACCATCCTATGCAGCACACTTTTCAAAACTTTGTTAATGGCCTCAACCTGAACATTAGCCTACGGATAATATGATGTTGAGTTTTCATGACGAAAACCCAACTTAGAACTCAACTCAGCCATCATCTGAATGCATAAATGGGATCCGTGGTCAGTGACTATGGCTTGCAGAACTCCAAACCTAGCTATCACATGATTAAACAAAAAGAGGGCGACAGTATTTCTATCCTCTACATATGTAGGCATTGCCTCATCCCATTTTGTAAAGTAATCAATGATTACATTGATGTAACCATGCCCCCCCGACGGAGGTAGGCTTACAATGCATGAAATTAGTACCCCATTTGGAGAAAGGGCCAACATCAATGATGGGGTGTAAAGGAGAAGGGTAGTATTAGGGTTTGTATCAATTTTCGAGATTTAAATAAGGCTTGTCCCAAGGAAATTTTCCCTACTCCACACATCAATAAAATCATTGATAATTGTGCTAGGAGCATCATCTTTTCTTTTATGGATGGATTTTTCGTCTACAATCTGATAGAGATTATGCCCGCCGATTAGCATAAAATGACATCCATTTGTCTGTGGGAACCTTTGCATATCGGAAGTTACCCTTTATTTTAAAAAATGTTGGAGCTACATTCCAGCATGCCATGTCCTATGCTAAGTCATGATATTAAGCACATCATGGAGTTGTATCTTGATGATCTCCCTGCTCATTCACAGTGACAGGAGGACCACCCAGGGAAACTTAGGGGAATTTTCCTTAGGTGTCGTCATTATAATATTCATCTTAATCCACACAAATGTGTATTTTGTGTTGAGACTGGACATCTTCTTAGATTTTTGGTTTCCAAAGATGGAATCCGTATTGATCCTTTGAAGATAGATTCTATCTTGGCCTTACCCGTTCCGAATAATATCACTGAACTCCAAAGTTTGCAAGGGAAGGAAAAATTTCTTCGTCGCTTTGTATGTAACTTCACAGAAAAAAATGCATGGCTATATGCGTCTCCTTAAGAAGGACACT